>AUXJ01001515.1:0-11038 GCA_000482205.1 Herpetomonas muscarum
CCCCCTCCAAAACTGAAGAGAGCAGTAATCCCCCACCCCAGCATCCCAATGGTCCTTCCAACCCGCCTGGTGGGTGTTCTCTTGGTCGCGCGCGAGCGGGGGGAGGTCGGAACAATTGCTGTGCTTCGGCCCCTTCCAACCGCCCTGGTCACATTTCGAGGTATACGTTGTTGTACTTGTGGCTGGAATTAATTTGGGTTGTGCCTGCTACTTTAAAGATGACTGTAGTGCTCCCAGCACCAGAACTGACGCCGCACATCTGTGGAACAGCTCGTACTTCAATGACATCCAACACCTTCCCTCTTTTTGTCATTGCCACGCTTACACTTTCAATTAAGAAGTAAATTTTGATATCGCATAAACAACCTACTCAACACCACTCATCGTCCTGTTTGCTTTCTTATTTCCTTTCACCAGCATTATAGTATCCTGCGAGACAACAGCTTAGAGTCACACCATGACGTCCGTTCGTGCTAGCGAGGTAAGCAACTTGAAGCAGGAGCTGCAACATGAGCGCGCTGCTCGCGATGCGGCTGAGGAGCAGGCCGCCAAATGGAGGGCTGAGACAATCGACAGCAAATTAGGTACCCTTCGTACCCGTCGTGAGGCATCCGCTGCAAGAGAAGAGGTATCGGAAATATCTAGGATCAGCAGGGTCAGCTCGGAGCGTGATAAGGAGCAAGCAGTCCGACTGGAAGCCGAACTTCAAGCTGTTAAGGCCCAGCGTGAGGTATTGCTTAAAGCCATGGAGGATATGCAGATCCCAGAGGAGGACCCCGAAGGTTACCAAAATTTATCCGTCGAGGAGCGTCTCAAGGTGGAGAGGGAGGGACGGCGCGCAGCGCAGGCCCTCGCTGGTGCACTCCGCGGAATGTTCGACACAGGTGAGTCCGAGAGAAGTGCACTTTTAAAAAGCATGGAGGTTCTGCAAGAGGAAAATACCCGCACCAAAAAGCTTTTGGCTGCAGCCGAGGATCTCCTTGTGCAGAACCGCATTTTCCCGTCGAAGACTGATGTCAGTGCGGCGTCCTCGACAAGGGCTCGGATGGCTGAGGAGGACAACTCGCCGGGCAACAACCTTATTATCCCCGTTGGCGCTCTTGTGGCTGTGGCGACTATTGTCACGGTGGCTGTTTTTATTTACAAGAGGAGAGCGCATCATTAACACCAATGAACCCCACCGACTCCGTGTGGCTGAGGCGCAAGGATCCCTGACATACTGTACCGCCAAGGAAGATGGATCTATTTAGCTGCCATTGCTGTGATTAGGGCTAAGTGAAATACTGTTGTGGTTGCAATAACAGACCATCATTCTATTTGGCCCATTTCGACGTGCTGTCGTCGCCCCATTGTGTACCAATAAAAAAAAGATGGGTAAGAGAGTTCATCGTTATGTTTTTTTTGATCCGTTTTCCTTTCTTACTGACCATCCCTTGGCAACGCTGGTAGCGTTTGCCTCGAGGAGCAAAGCCTCAGGGCTCATATTTACGTCCTCAACATTGCTTTCGTCCCCAGGTTGTTATTTTCTTTTCCTGTTTTTCACCCCACTCTCTGCGGCCACATCCTTGATGTGCTTTACCGGAATCCTCACAAAAAATCATCCTAGTTTCTCAGTGCCATATAACTTGTCTCTTGTGTACGTAGCAGAGAGCAAGTTACAAGGGGACATTTTTATTTTATCATACTCCCACTGGTTTCAAAGGTACCAGTAGCAAACAAAAACGATCCACACCATGTTGTGCGGCAAGGCTAATTATGTGCATCGGCCTGCGAGGTAAAGGCTGCACGGCTGAGCGCGTTGGGTGCTGAATGACGTGGGGATCAAAAAATATATAGTACTGTGACAAACACGAAGCCTTCAGCCCCCGCTAGTGAGACGCCCTTTGTGATGGAGGGGTAAATTTCTTGATCGGAAAAATGTAGATGGTAATGCATCTAAATGGTACGAAAATGCTGTGACCCCACTTTATGTACTATTCCGGCGCTTTCAGCAGTCACCCTGCTTTCTTGTCAAGCGATTGCAATTCGTTGCGGCTATTCAAGGGGGTGCTTTCGCCTATCAACATCCTCCGCACAGCCTCCCCACACTTGTCTCTTAGTCTCTCTATTTTAGCTATTGGAATTATTTAGCGACATCAACCAGTACACCTACCACTGTGCGTCCACTGTGGAGAGCGCGCGTGATCTCCAAGGAAAGGGGTGTAATGAAGACTGCGGTTGTGCCCTACATCGCTAAGGGTGAGTACCCGCGACGTTGTACTCCGTAGTTGGGTGGATGACCTGACCTGCATCGGTTTTGAGCCTCATTCAGTTGAGTTGCCCCCTTTGAACCATGTTGGATGCTGCATGTATCAGATAAGGGGAAAATATATTTACATGTCGGACAATTCTAACCTCGCTGAAGGATTATTACAGGAGAAGGCAGACGCGGTCCACCTCGCGATGCAACGGTCCTATTCGAAGGTAAATATGACCACTGGATTGACCTCACATGTGCGTATTTTAATGCGTCACACTGATCCACGGCATACTTGCCTATCCTTCCCCCCATTCTTGTTCTACAGGCGCTCTGACGAGTTTGGCACGGAAACTGACGGAACGGGTTATTCCATGCACCACACCGTGATACCCACATTACTGGCCATAAATAGCGTGTCGTCCTTGCATGTTACCAGTGCTCGTCGCAGTGATAATACATTCTACATGGGCGTCACATCTGCTGCGAGTTGTGATGACGAGTATGGTAATCTGATATCCTTCCTCGGTCCAAACGCCCTCTAGGCGTACGTGCAATTACACCAGGTTGCTGTTGTCCCAGCACACTTACAGCATTCGTTTTTTTTAAATATCTTCAGCCTTTTTAAAAGGCTCCGGCTTTCGTTGGACAGTGACCTCAATCCTGTCTGCGCGTGGATCAAACTCCACACCGTTTCCCAATAGCGCGTAAGTGTGAAAGAAAGCAGTTGATCATGATCTCCCATCAGGATGTACAGTGCGAAACAAAGGCCCCCCTATCCGGAATAAAACTTATTGATGTATTACCAGTCAGAAGAATTCTTAGTTGAATGACCGAAATCTCGCTGCATTACACCTAGAGTCAGAATGTAATGAATCAGAGCACACTTTGACTATGTTCACTACAGTTCTAGCCCCCACTGCAACTCAACATTCAAGCAGATTTCTGCCTCTCTAGAACACGAAGTCACTGATTACATACATTCACCCCTGGATCATTTTCGGCATATTCTATAAAAGTTTCCGTACACACCCACATACACAAACGCAGCTGGTACTTGTATATTTCTTTTCATCTCGTTCTCCACGAAAAACGCTGAGTTAACAAAATGGCGCTGCCTAAGCCTCTGGCCAAGTTCGCCACCCAAGTGGCTGTCTTTGCGGTTGTGGCCGTGCTGCTGATGACTGGCATGTGCTCCGCTCTACATGTGCGTGATGAGCGACTCCCTGACGGCACTTACTGTGGTGATTACGCCGAGGGGCTTGTGACGGGTCGTCTCAGTACGAAGATGGGCAGTGATACATTCGACATTTACTTGGAGGCATTTGATGATGAGCTTGTCTGCAAGGATGAGAAGTACATCTACGACCCGAAGACTCACACGGCCGTCGTGCCTGGCGCCAGCGATCCCGAAAATTGCATCGGCAAGGCCCTGGCCACCAACGGCCTCACACTGGAGGTGCTGTACAACCCAAAGACGGATGTCGTCACTCTTGATCTCGGTATCGCAAAGATCGAGTGCGAGAAGTGCAGCTAAAATAACAAAAAAAAAACAACAGAAAACGACACCGACGTCAACATTGACAAACTACCTGCTTTACCATTGGTCATCCACACTTTTTTTTTCCACTATTATGAATACTGGCCCCTCTTTTTTCTCTGACTCGATGCCACATGGCTTACCTATATGGTCATGGGCCAGATTTGCTTTTTATCTCATTTCCGTGTAAAATACGGACACTCTATGTCTTTATTTTTCCTCTGAATATGCCTTTGACAGCGCGAATTACCTGCAATAACTCCACTTGATCGTGATGGCGTGCTGATGTTGCCGTACAAAAGTAAGCTGATGGAAAGGACAGTGATGGATATCACCTTCGACGGGTCAGGCATGTCTGTCTCCTATATGAGAAACTTTCACTTATCACATTATCTTCTTTCCCCTTGGCTAGATAGTACAGACAATAGTTAGATCCATAATCACAGCGCGGCGTAGTTGACAGTACTTCCATGTTCAGGAGGAAGCACATCTTACTTCGTCTCACCCCAAGACGACTAGCGGTTTTTACTGGCCATGCCGTGACATCAGTCTCTGGCCAGGTTGGGCCTGTTTCATCACATCAGGTGGGAAGGACAAGTGCTTACTCTCTCGCAGAAAAAATGTCTGACAGCCGACGTATCCACCAAAGCATTGCTCAGCAGCGCCATCTCCAGGCTCGCCTTCGTGCAGTTCTTGACAACTTCGAAGTACCTGGTCGTCATCCAGGATCCCCTGCTTCTAGCAGTGGAAAACCATCAGTGGACATTGAATCTGATGGGAGGGACGGGTGGTCCGCTCATGTTCGCATCCACTTGTTTGAACGGTGCATTGTTCGGCTGCCTGTGGCCACCGGTAAAACAAGGGGTGAGGCAGAGGAGCGTGCAATTGTGAGTGCCCTATCATTGTTCCCATCCAATCAGGCGTGGCGCCACTTTTCTGAGGCGACCGATTCACACGTCTTTCGTCAGCTGATGTCACTAGCCAGCATGTCCGATATCGATAGTGTCGAGCTGTACATTGCGGAGGATCCAGGTGAGGCAGGGAAATCTAGCCCGCTCAAGCGACAGTCAAGACATCCTCATGATGGAACAGGAGGTATTGCGAACCGGTATATTGTGACGGTTGCCGCTTTATTTCTTCCACAGTCATTGGGGGACGCAAGCGACAATCGGCCTGCCACGTCTTCTCTCTGGTCTCGTGTAGATACATCGTGTTCTCGTGTTGCCTTGGCTCGTGAGAATGCACTGACGGCTCGCGATGCTCTGAAATTGGCACTTGTGTCCGCTGTGCCCCGTATGGATGAGCTGGCGGACAGAGAATGTGGAGACGCGTTGAGAGAGCTTAAGATCATGTTGGTAGAGAAGAGGGCAGCTGAACGGAATCCGCTGTTATCCTCGAAGGGCGCGCTGCAAGGATACATCTCTGTGCATTCACGACATGTCAAGTCTTCGTCTGCGACACATTTACCGCCACTGGAAACGCCGGCTAGGCATCTTCCATCAATCACCAACCATTACTCTTTCCGCGTGCGGCGCACTGGGGAGACGCTGGTTCTCGTTAGGGACCGAGGATCCCCGCTGAAAAGCTACATTACAGCAGCCAAAGCGAGTGCGTATGTGCGGTTGGTGGGTCGCGATCTAAGTGTTTCTGTCACTCCCCATTCCGTTGAGGAATGCCTACAGTGGTTGATGGCGAGTCCTATTGCTTCTCTGCCGAAAAGTGTTTCCAGCACCGACTATTCTGGCTCTATTAGCATGGTGGACCTCTTCAAGGATGAGCTTGCGCAACTCTACCGCGGCGAGGATGACGAGTCGCGTAGTCAGAGGTCTGGACGAAGCATACGCTTAATCTCAGCAGCGCTGCCCTACATAGCTCGTCGTGTTCCCAATTCGCTTGACCTATCACTCCAAGAACCCCTTACGTTGCTTCAAGAGGCGTTCCTAACGTTGGCTTTCCTCGCCACGGTTGCTGTGTCTGCCCGGGAGGAATGGTCCGGTGGCGTCCAGAATGGAGGATGTCCTGAATTTCCTAGCTCTCCACAACTGACGCCGAGCGAGCGCGCAGTCGCTAAGGTCACTGGTGCGTTGTCCACCGCTGCCGCGTGGTCCCTCTGCGGCGACACGACGTCGACTTGGGCCAGTGTGACTGGCGGTGGTGATACGTCCGTTTGGCAGTTGGGATTGCGGGCGCAGCAGAGTTTTGCTCCTGGGGCGAGAATTGTTTTCAGCTCACTTCGTCCTGACCATAGATCTGGCACGAGGGACGCCGTGCTTGTTCTACCAACTGGCTCGCTAAGCGAAACATTCTTGTCTTCATTGCAGTCCACAGGTCGCGTGCTATTCGCAGCAGCTGCAGCTGATGAGAGTGGTTTCACCACTACACAACAGCGTGGACTTCAGCGGCCCATCCTGCTTCTTCAGCTCCCGCGGAGAGCTTCCCCTACACGTTCCCCGTTCACTGTGGAAGAGCAATACAGACTCTTTCACCGCGTCGCGTTGCCAGCTGCTGCGCATCCAATGATGCTGTACGTTAGTGACCCAGCCACACGTGTGGCGAACTTGCCCAGCAGCTCTGCGCTGATGGCGCCCGTTGAAGAGATGCTCTCTCGGGGTCGCGACGCAAGGTCTGCTCTTGTAAAGCGTGAGAGCGAGCAAGATGAGCTGTACGTCCCTGATGTGCAATTAATGCTCCATATGGTACGCGAGGCGCTTGGGCTTCCAGCGTCGTCGCTTCCTTCCATCAAATTCTTCCAAGAGGCTCGTCACGACCCGGGGCTGCGTGTGCGGCAGTTGCGGGATGGGCATCCTGGCGACGTTGATTTCATGACGCGTGTCGTGGTGAAGTGGGCCGATCCCACAGGTAGGCGCCCATACGTGTGTGTTGCAGAGAGTGACCCACAGAATCACCGATGTGACGTGGACGGCCTTCCTGTGTTTGACTTTGGCACGGACGCGCGCACGGCGCTCTTTTCGCTCCGCGATACCGGGGAGCCGCGTGGGCCACTCACACTCCTCATTGCTGCTATCTGTAGCCTGTACGACGCTGTCGTTGGTCACGTGGATGGGAGGCCGCTTCCTCTTATCAACGTCCGGGTCAATCCCGACTGGTCGACGGCTGACGGTTCAAGCCGGCGAGCCATGGACTTCTTGCTCTATTCCTGGTTCGGTGCTGCACCACAGGTGCGGTGCTACGAAATTGAAACACACGAGCGCTATGTGGTCCCTGCCCCAACTTTTGGGCATCCAGATGAGTGGAGGGGGGAGGTGGTGGCACAACAGGGGGTCGGCGGTCATATGATCCGAGCGATGCTCCTCTACGATATCCTGGGGCAGCGTGTCTTATTCGCTGAAACGCATGACACCACTGTCGCCGCAGCCACAAAAAGGATGGACACCCTGGCGGTGCAGCTGAATATGCCCCGCGTACACTTCCCCCATGGGGCATCATCAGGCGGTTTCCGCCACGCGGAGGGTCCCGTCCCCGCTGCAGGGCTTCGCTCCCACCGTTCTATCGCCGCGGAGATGGCGACCCTGACTACGGCCGCTCGCCTCGAGCGACTGATGAAATCCATCCTGGCGCCGCAAGTCTCTCCTGAGGTAGGGACCAGTGAGAAGGGCGGGACGGCCAACTCACCTGTGACGGACGCTACTCGCCTCCTACGTGTCTTCCCCAGTGAGCTTGCTGCGCTATCCGCTCTGATCGATGCCATCCTCAACCGAACCGCTGTCACACGTCCGAGGAGTGATGTCGCTCATTCAGGACACGTTATTTTTTGCTTCACCGGTGATGGGGACCTGGAAGCTTGCGTGAAGAACACCGTCCTGGGCCATAGGGTGCACGAGGGCGACGCATGGTGGGGGCATTGTGTTGCTGGCCTAGCGGTGCCCGCCATCCGCGGCGTGGCGGAGGTGCGAGTCGTGGATGCAGACGACACAAGGGGGAGAGGGGCGCCAGGTCAGCCGCGGACGCAGTTCTCACTGAGGGGTGTCGTTGGGGACGCCACGGACGGGCTTCTGCCCGTCCTAACTCGGCTGAGTCGCCAGGTTGTGCAGCACCTCTTAACCGTTGGTGGTGTCGCGGAGAGCACGATTGACGAGCTCCTGGTAAGCTGTCGGAGAGCGGCACCGCTCTTAGAGCGCGCTGGAGACGGCTTCCCTCTGTTCCACGGCCAGTTTTACTACCCACCGCGTCTTCTCGGTGTGCTTCTCCAAGGACTGACAGGCAAATACGAGTGCAGTTACGATCGATGTGTCCTGGGCAGTGAAAAGACCCATCGCGACGTCGTGGGGAAGAACGGGGGGGATAGGGGAGCTGGACGACCACAGCCAGAGACGAATGCCGAAGCTGTGTACTACACGTCGCCGTCCTTTAACCCCAAGTCCAAGTGGCGGCATGCAACTACGCACTCCGGTGCAGGGGAGGCGGGCAGGCCGGGGTCACCTGCGGGAGAGACGGCGGTGCGGTGTGTCCTTTGGGTGTCCTCTATCGCTGGCCACAGAAATGGCACCTCCCCTTCCGCGTCGACGACATCGGGGCGCTTCCCCCTCGGCATCGGACTTGGGCGGACAAAGCGAGAGGCCTGGCTTTCCGCGGCGTGGCACGCACTGCATCACAACTTCCCTGACGTTGTCGAGCAGCTCGAAATGTTTAAACGCGTGTGCGAGCTACGTAGATGCCCACAGTCAATGCTCTCTCTGGCTGTCCCACCTGGGAGGGCTTCGGAGGAGGGGCTCAATGAGCAGGAGCTGCTGGAGTTGCTTCAGCGAGGCCCGCGTGCGCTCGTCTGGCGGTGGGGAAAGCGGAGGGTGGAATTGACTTCCTCGTCACCTGGTACGGATGCTGGCGATTTTTGGTGCGGCTCGTACCTACTAGCGCCAGCGTCGCCACGCCGGTCACCGTGGCCGGCGGGTGGCCACTCCGCAGCCGTCGAGCAGCGGCGCATGCTGCTATTGACAGAGGGCATGGGTCCAACGCCCGCATCTGCTTACGCACAGGCGGCGCAAAGCTTACTGACCGCGGCGGCAGCGAAGCGGCCTCCACCGGGGGGCGAACCCGACGCTCGGACGGTGCCATTTGCCAACTGGAACGCCACGGCAAACTTCAGCAAGAGCATCTGGCACGCGCTGCGAGGGGGCATCGCAGCGCGATACCGCTTCGGGGAGGTACAGATCCACTTCAATGCTGCTACTTCCCGCCCGCACCACGCACGCGGCCGTCGTGCGGGTGAGGGCAGTTTCCTACCCCAACAGCACGCAGGCGTTGAAATGGTGATCTCAGCCCGGACCTGGCAAGAGGCGGGCAAATCCTGGGCGGCGAGTTCTCTTCGGAAGGTGGGCTGGCACGATTTACTGCTTCTTGGGATAGGAGTGGAGGCGGGCAGGCAGCCTCCGACCACCACCGACGACAGAAGCATCGCGATGCTGAGCAGCGACATTTCCCAGACTGGCACCGCGTTCCTCATCGGATGCGTACGTGCACTACAGTCAGTGTTTGTTGAGCAGCCAGCCAAGGGGGGTGGGTCGGTTGTGACGGCGGAGCTGCAGTTCCTGCTCACCTCCATCGTGCGCGACTTGGTAACCCCCGCCACCCGAGGCGGCCCCGCACCGCGCCGGCAGCACCGGCGAGACGGCAGTGGGGGTGCCAGCAAAATCACCCCTTTGGATTTGTGCGTCCGTGGTGTTCAGGCAGTCACGGGGCTGCAAGCGCAGTGTGCTGCCAGAAAGCGCGCCAACACAGCAGCAGCGTTCCGCGATGGTTACGACTGGGTTGCGGAGTTGGTGGTGTACCTGCCCACGCTGCCGCCAGCGTTTGACACCCATGCTGCCGATGCCCCAGCGCGCAAGCGCATGAACGATGCGTCACGGCTACCTATGACTGTGTTTGCAACATCGGGGAGGTCAAGGGCCGAGGCGGAGGCCCGTCTCACAGAAAGGCTGCAGCGGTTTTTGCGCGTGGTGGCGAGAGCAGTCCGCAGCTGACATCATGACAGCTGTAGTGCTCACGTGACTACGGCGTTAGCTACCGCAGCGAGGCACGGTCCAGTGACCGACAGCAGTACAGAGGAAAATACACACATGAACATACAGAAAGGGGACGCTATTGGCAATGTGGTGGTAGTACGAGACAGCCCGCCACACTATCCACGAGTTCTCTCCCCCCCCCCATCCCCAATTTCACCCACCTCCGTCCATGGACACACAACACACTCGCTGGTGGTCATGTCTTCCGTGACACCACAGCTATTGAGCATGCCAACAACCAACTCTCTCCCTTTTTTTCTTTCCTCGACTGGTGAGAAGTGACACCTACTCTGCATTTTTCTAGCCGCCCATACACCTATATACATCCACGTACTCTGTCTGAAATGCGAAAGCCAACCGCCTTCGTGGAGGATGAAAAGTCGGGTTCCTCTCGCTTTCAGGTGCTCTATTCGATGCCGCGCGGCACCAAGAAGCAGCGCCAATGGCGCGACGGCGCGCTGCGGGTGGGCTTCGCGGCAACGACGCTTTTTGATACGGAGGAGCATCGCACCGTCACCTCCCAGCGAGGGTCCGGCTTGCTGCCCAACCGCGTGTTTCAGGCGATGAAGGCGGCCCGCGGGGGCATGGGCTGGTATCCGAGGAGGACGGACGAGGGCGTCCCTGGCGCCGCGCCGAGCCACCCTCTGTCCATGTCGGGGCTCCCTGGCTACCACGACGCGAGTCCGGTCGACCTCGCGGAGGTGGCGGTGGGGCCCTACCAGGTGCAGATCATGGAGGTGCTGGAGCTGCATCTGTTGCCGTATGACAGCCGGGAAGCACCACCCGCTGGGGATGCAGGCCGTGACGAGGACGGCGAGGGGAGCAACACGCTGAGGACCGCAAGCTGTAGTACTCCCGCAGCGGCCGCCGCTACCGCTCCGGGGCCCCGAGAAATCGCAGCAGCGACAGAGGGAGAGGCACGCGATGCGGGGCACTCCCGCAGACGCTTCGTGCCAGTCGTCGTGGCCGCCGCCCCGCAATCGTCTCCGGCTCCACCCCGCGCTGCGCTGCCGCCGCCACCACCACCACAGCCTCCCCTGGTTCCTGCCACAGACGATTGGGGGACAGCACGGTGGGGAGGTGATGATGCAGGGCGGGGGGGTCGGTCCGCCGCTGGTACGCCGCACCAGCCCCCTGGTGCAGCGGCTGGGGGTGGCGAGCAATCACGCCCGATGCGGAAGCGCAGACGGCAAGAGGTCGTGCAGCAGCTTCTGTCAAGCTACTCAGAGTTCTTTTGACTGC
>AUXJ01001529.1:0-17588 GCA_000482205.1 Herpetomonas muscarum
TATATATATATATATATATATATATATATATATATATTGTTTGGTGTGCGTGTGTGTGTGTGTGTGTGTGTGACAAAGCAGGGTATGGAGGAAAGGGGGAAAGGGAGAGTGTGGGAAATGAAGACGCTTATGCAAGTTAACTTGCGACAGGATCGACGGCACGCTGATGATGAGCTACCGATACATTGACAACGCACCTTTTAAGGTGCAGAATACAGTCCCTTTTTTCTTCTAAACGCGCGAACGCGTGTGCCTTACTGTTCCCGTAATGCCGACATTCTTTTCATTTGCAAAAGTTTGCCTGTATTCTTTTTCTCCCAGCAGCTCTCGTTGATATATATTCTTTTTTGTGTGTGCGTGTGTGTGTGTAGGTCGCTTATTTACAACCCACCAGACAGGTGGGAGTTGCATATGATAGTGTACATTTCGTGTATATGGATTGACCGCAAAGAACGCTCTTTTTGATTGCGGGCTGCCGGCTGCTGTTGCTGTTGTTGTTGTTGTTATTTTTTCGCATCTTTCTTGCACACGCGCGCGAACTTGTGTGAAGGACCTTCGCTGGGGATAAGCCTGTTTGGAAAAGAAAAGGAAAAGAAAAATGTCCGTGCGTGTGTGTACAAAAGGCACAAAAAAAAAGCACAACACGACACGCGGTGGGATGTGTATAGCAGCAATCAGTATAAACGCAAAAGAAACGGACGACGGATGGTTCATTATATGGGGGCTAACGAACTTGCCAAAGAGTGTGGACATGCGATCCAGGTCGTGGAAAGCAACGTGCGCGCGCCCCCTCCTCCGAGTGCCGGGCACTGAAGTGGAGTGGATGTGAAGTTTTTTTTTCAAATCAGCAAAAGACAAAGGAGGTGACAAAAAAGAGAAATGTTAGAAGTTTTGACGGTGCCTGGTGAAGACCGCCCGCGGCGATCAGTCGCACACAATGTAGCATGCAACAGCGCCGGAGGACGGAAACACAATCTGGGACCCGTTCGTCGTTCCCGACGCGTCGTCCTCGTCCACGGGCGGGTGCGGTGCATTGAAGAAGGGGTGGCCCTCGTCGTAGCTTTGACAGCGCCTGTCGAACATGACGCACAGCGGTGACTCCCTCGCGGCGCGCCATGGCTCGTTGAGGGAGCGGCGCTCTGGGTCGTCGTCCCAGTCCAGCGCGCGTGTGAAGAAGGGAAGCGGCGTGCGAGAGAAGACGTAGCGCAGATTCGCGATGGTCTCCTCGTCCCGCCGCGCCACGTTCGCCGAGTCGACAGCATCGCCAGTTGCAGTGACGAACGTCGGCTCGGGGGACGTCCCCCTCGCCCGGGGCCCGCGGGCGCCGTGCAGCTCCAGCGGCTGCTCCGCCAGCCCCGAAGAGACTGAGGTGCGCCACAGGGCATTCACCTCACTGCGGCCGCCCAGCGCTGCATCGTCAATGATGACAGTCTTCGCCACCACAGGACCCGCACCGTGCCCGTCAGCCATGCACGGCGCCTCGTAGAAGTGCACAGCCGCGGTCGTCGGTCCATGCCGCGCCACCTGCACAAGACGAAACGCAACGACAATGTCATCCGCCCGTTGGTCCAAGCCGTCGGGGCCTGCTTCTCCCTCCGCCGCCCACCCCGCCACTCTCTCCACCTCAGACTGCAGGAGCGGCGACAGCTGCGCCTGCGTAATGAGGACGTCGCCTGGGGACAAAAGGTGGCGCTTCGTCACAATGAACACCACGCGCGGTGCTTCATCGGACGACGATTGCAGGAGCTGGCACGGCAGCGCTGGCGGGACACCAACGGCAGGGACATGCAAGGAGATATCGATCCCCGCTGCGGAGGCAGCCATGCATTCCTGCAGCGTCTTCATCACCAGCACAGCAGTCGAGTAGGTGTGCCGCAAGGCTGGCGTCCACAGGGAAAGTCTTTCGGAGCTCTCCGTCCCTCCCACAGTGGCGTCCCTCGACATGAGCAGCGCTGTCGACTGCCAAGTTGGGCTCACAATGGTGCGAGCCGTGCGAAGAATGAGCTCGCGCGGCAGCGAGGGATGCTCGCCTATCGACGACACGGATTTCTCGTACATGTACGTAAGACCTGCCCCGGCGAACTGCCACACCAACGCCGCCATCGGACCGAGAGACGCGGAGATGGATAACGTGTCTTCCTCACTCACGGCACTTCTGTCCTCATCGTTGTCGTCGGCCTTCTTGCCCTGAGGCCTCTCCGCACGTGCAGCATGCTCCTCCGGGATAAACACCGCTTGACGCAATGCTTCGCTGAGGCGGAGCAGCGCCTCCGCTGGCTCGCCATCGTGGCCCTTGCTATGTGCCACCACAGAGTCGGTTGGTGTTCCGCGGCTCGTCGTAGGAGTGGAGGCGGTGAAGGGGTAAGTTGAAGAAAACAGCAAGCGCACCAGTTCCTCGCTAACAACCGCCTTGTACTTTGCGTGTACCTCAGCGTTCCCCATCAGCTCCGTGAGGTCGTTGTCGCTCTGTCTCACGTCGGAGCAAAACTGGGAAAAGTCGGGGTTGGTGTCTAGCGTCAGTGGATCGGTCATGTCCAACATTGACAGTCCACTGGGCAAGGTGACCTTGGCGTAACTCTGTCGCTGTTCCGCAGCTGTGATGCTGTGGTGGCTGCTGCCGAGGGACGCTCGCTGTTGCGCCGTCGCTGGCGGGACAACCACCGCGGAGACCAACCGCTCCATCGCGGTGCGGTCTTCACTGAGGCTATCCCCGCCCGCGTACACCTCGTACGCGAACTTCTGAAACAAGGGAAACAGCACATTCTGCAGTTGCATCAAGAACGAGAAACGCTTGTCCTGAGGACGGGTGGGTGCGGCCCCGTGGGTGGGCGTCACGGCCGTGCCAGCCGTGCTTTCCATCCCGAGCAGGGGGAGACGGCGTTGGGCGCAGTCAAAGCCTTTGCTCACTGCAGGCGCAGCGGGTTGCGCGGCGGCCCCAGGGGCGGGGGCTGTTGGGATGTCAAAGGCGTGGATCCCCATGCTGGTGGGGTCGATGTGAAGCTGCCACATGTTGCGCCGGTTGCGGTAGTAGAGGTACGCCTGCGTGCCCGCCGACCCACCCGCGGCGTCCGGTGGGGACACCGACGACGACGCCTTGTCTGCACCTCCGGGCCTCCCGCCGCTTCGCTTATCGGGCGGAGGCGCACTCGCAGAGGCGTGGATGGTCCCAGCCGGCAGGTTAATGGACCCCTCGGAAGCGCTACCGTCTATGTCGGCCCACATGGAACCAGAGGGAGAGGTCAGCCCATCCACAACCTGGAGCTGGCGCTGAACCCACACATGCAGCAGCCGCAGGATGGCAACGAGTCTGTGGTCATTGTCAGAGTAATTGGCGAGCAAAGGCGACGGGAGGGCACTGCGTTCGTCGAGTGTGCTGTGGACACCCACCTTTTGGATGAAGTCCCGCCGCGCCACAAACCCGACGTGCACGACCGCGAGCTGCTTCGCCAGCAGCGTAGCGGCAAGCTCCAGTGGGGTGAGCATCTCGCTCGGCTGCTTCGCTGTTTTGGCGCCACTGGCTCCGCGCCCATCATGGCCCTCGTCCTCGAAATGCAGCGAGCGGCCGCCACCGCCACCCTTCCCGCGTTTCTTCTTCACCTGCGACTTCCGGACTGTCGTGAACGTACCGAGGCTGTTCTGAACCACGTTACAGCGGAGGAGAGAGAGGAGATGGTCTCTGGGGGTGAAAAAGTTGCGGTTGACGTAGAGACAGCGGCGCCGGTGAAACTCCTGCTGACACCCTGCGGTTGCTCCAACTCCCGTGCTTCCCCACAGCAGATCATGCGTCTCCGGGGAGCAAACCACGAGAAGGGTTACCAAGACGGCATTCCAACCGGGAAGAGACGCCAGCGACGCTCTGTAGCTGTTGTAGCTGGACACAATGTCGTGAAGAGTCTCGATGATGCGGTCCCGCTCGTCTGTCTCGAGCCTCACCCTTCCGTTCAATTCCAGCAGCACTGTGACAACGTACCCTGTCATGGTTGATGGGCGATTGTGGAAGCACCAGAAAATGTCCTGACGAACCCGCTCCAGTGCACTGAGACGTGTCACCTCGTGCCACCGGAAGGACCACTTGTCTACGGTGACTTCCTGCCGGGAAAGCTGCAGTGCGGACGTGGGGAATGAGAACGCGAAGCAGATGGCAATACCGTCCTGAGCAGCCCGCCGCATCATCGCCGGAACGGAATGCACAGTAAATACAGTTGTGTGTGTCGCTGCGGGGATGCGTGCGCTGGGCCGCCACGTTGCCTCCTTCGTCGAGCCCTCGTCGTCGCTCGTAACACTGCCCCTGTCCTGCCGCGTCAACGTTTTCGCCGCACCAATGCTGGATCGGTCCTTCTCCGCTTGGCGACCACTGTTGTCCTTGGCGCCCATGGAGGCGCGAGAAACATCGCGGCTCTGTGAGTTGTCAAGCTGCTCCGTGCCAGACCCTCGGCTTTGGCTTCCTTCCTTATTGGCTAGAGCATTGGCGTCCTTTACCGCCGCAAAGAAGTTCCCACAAATCTGCAGCGCCGCCACCTCGCACTGCGCCAAGTCCAGCTCAGCTAGGGAGCGGAACATCCACCCAGCCAAGGTACTTGTGCTCGTGGAAGCAAAAATGGAGGTGGATGCCTCGCAACTGGATAGGTCCTCTTCCGGTCCGGTGCCTCCACCGGTGTACGATTGCGGAAATGCTGGCGGGCCTAGTTCCCTTGCGAGGCTCACCAGCAACGCATCTCCCGAGGCATGGTACATCACGATGATCCTCGACTGGATCATCTTCCGCTGTACATCCTCGCAAGGATTAGAGAGGGGCACCTCCCCCATGTTGCTGAGGAGGATTCTGCGCAGCGTCTTAAACTGGGCGTCGTTCAGCAACTCGGTGTCCTTGGGAAACAGCACCCCGCTGTGGGCAGCCACGTCGCCTGACAACGCCACACCGCTGAGATGGTAGAGGCTGAAGATGCCCCGCAGGGGCGACGGCCAACCACACGCGAAACTCTGCATCACTGCATCAGTGTAGTTGACTAAAGCGTAGAAATACTTCTCAGGTTTGGGGAGGTCGATGAATGACTGTGGTGCCAGCCGTGCTGCCAACTCCGGGGACAAACACGGCGCGGACGCGACGAAGCCGTCCATGATCCGGTCATCCCAGGGACGACCCAGCTTCATGTGCTCGAGATGCGACAATAGCTCTACGGAAGTCTCCAGGCACTTCTCCAGCGGCTGCCACGACTCCTTGAACATACGGTTCATGCCCTGCAAGTGCCCAATAGCGTGGCCCAGCTGGCCGTCGTGCGCATCCATCGCGGTGAGCACACTCTCGATACGGTTCAGCTTTGCTACGGCGTCCTCGCCTACGATCAGGTCCAAGTCCTCACCAAGCAGCTCGCTTGCGGCATCGCAGTAGTGTACGAATGCGTCCATCTCCTTGTAGAAGCGCTCCCGACGCTCCTTCCTGTCTTCTGCGTTGTGCTTCGCTGCACCGCTACTATTCACAAGCGAGCGGAAGCGAATCACCCGCGGCAGTGGCGTGAACAGGTTGGTGACATTAGCAAACTCACACGCCGGTGTCTTGCCGTTCATTGGGAAAGGCGCGCTAGACGTGCCAATAATAAAGAATTTCGGATTCACCTCAATGTCCTTGCCAAAGACTCGGAACGGGATTTTCGTGAGGTTGTTTCCGTCGTAGGACTGGCCCCCGCTATTGGGCTTCTTCAGGACGCTCGGGGCTTTGTTCATCCCCTTCGTCGTGCTGGGGGCAGCAGGCTTCACAGGCTCCCCATCGGCACCTGCTAGGCCGCCGACTTTCCTCGCACGATCGTAGTGCCACTGCAACTTCTCCAGAAGTGGGGATAATTCGCGGAAGATCTCTCCGGTGATTGGGTTGTCCGCGTCCCGGAGAATCACCCCCTCGCCCTCCTTCATAGCGGTGATGATTTGGTCCTTGACCGTGGGGTCGAGAGCGGAGATCACGACGCAGCTGGTGCACTGCAGGAACAGACACTCGCTGAGCAGTGTCTCGAATATGCTGCACACGCCACCTATCAACTGCCAACGGTAGGTCACACGTCGCATCAGGCTGAAGAGCACCATGCGGTGGCGCTCTGGGAGGTCTGATGAAACAAAGTGTGAGATGGTCTCCTCGTGCCCAGGGAAGAAAAGCGATTCGCACGACCTCTCCGGCAGCTCAGAGGCCTCCACGCCTGCTTCGCGGGCCAGCACTTCGCGCAACTCGCCGTATGTCGGAAGAACGTCCTCGTGAGCTGCCAGCGTCGAAAAGAACGCCGCAATGAGGATTGCATCGCCCTCCGCGTACTGCGAACGCTCCTTTCGCTTCAGGATATCTCGCTCGCTTACCAGCCCAGCAAAACGGTCGACAAGCGCGATGTACCGCTCAAGATAACCCTCACGCACCGTGTACGTTTCGATGAGGTTCCGCAGTCTCTCACACTCCGCCTCCTCCTCTTCAATCTTTGTTGCAGTGCCCGTTTTCTCTGCAACAGCCTCCTCCACTCTCAAATCAAGCTCTTCTTTGATTGTTCTGCAACTCGCCAGCTTTTCCTGGATCTCCGCTATACACGGGACGTGTTTTACGGCAACCCGGATGCGTGTGCGAATGCTGGCCATGTACGCCAAGATGAAATCTGCTATCATTTGGGCGTATGGGCTGGCATTGGCGTAGCGCACGCCACTCAACTCCTCCTCTAAGGACAGCAATTCAACGGCATCACCCGCGTCATCAGGTTTCCGCGACGCGAATCTCCCAGGAAAATCGGGGGTGCAAACATACTTCATGGCCTGCGACCATAACATGCTGTAGTTGTTGTTGAAGTTCGGCAGCTCCTCTTCGAGGACGAGATAAATTGCCTTCACTAACAACACACCCTTTTCTGGCAACCGCAACACGGCAAGGGAGCGGATGTAGTTCGACTTCACTTTCCGCAGCCGAATGGACGCAATGGAGAACACCCTCTCGGCCTTCTGTAGGGTCTCCAGCATCGTGCTTTCCTCCTTGTGTAGTCGCTGCTCCTCCTCCTCCAGATCAGCCGCAGCTTCCGCAGCCTCGCTCCTCCATATTTCACATTCACCCTCCTCGAGCGCGAGCCTCACCTTTAGCTTGTCGATGCGCGACCGGCAATCCTCCACTGCTACCTTGGTCTTATCCCGCTCGGTAGCCACGACGTTGGTCATGTCCATGGCTGCCTCGACGCGGCCCAGCACCACGTGAGCGGCCTCCGCGCTGTGGATAATGTAGCCCACCTGAGACTCCCGCAGACGGCGGATCTGCCGCGCAAAATCCATCAGCTGCTCGACACGAACGGCGGGGTGGCGGTCGGAAATCTTGCTGAAGAGCTTGCATATCATCGCAATGAGAGCTGTGTCGTTTGAAATGAGCTTAAAGCAGCTACTGTATGTGATACTGTCTTGCGAGTTCTCGAGGATGTTATACACCGGCGCGACGAGCACATTCATCTCCGTCAATATGCCCGTGACGATCTCCTGCTGTAGCTTTGTGAACAGGTCTGGGGTATGTAAAGAGGCTGCCATCACGTTCGAAAAAGAGGGGTACTCCACTGCAAGCTGCTCCAAAGTGGCGTAGGAAGGAATGTGAATGACGAAGCGGAGGTTCCGTCGCACTCGGCGTCTAACCTCCACGTACTCGCTGGGGGTGATGCGGGTAGATGACCCTCCACGCCCAGAGATGCGGCCGCCCAACATCAGTAGGTAGCGCTCGTCTGCCGCGAACAGCTCGTTGATCTCGCCGGAGCGCATGATGATGTCAAGCTGACGTAGGGCGTCGGGAAAAAGAAGGATACGGTGGGGCAAATATGCGATCGCACGAACATCATTCGCGGACACCAGCTGAATGAGTGCTCGAAGCCCCCTTTTGAGTTGATCACTGCTGCAATCTGCATCTTTCATGCGAAATAGAACCAGAGAAAGACGTGTTGCGCTGCTCAGGAGTCTCAACACCCTCCGGGTGCCAAAGGTGTTGCGGCCGACAAGTGCCATGTGCGCGTCGTGGTGGCTAATCCCGCGGAATAAGTTCATGAGAAGAGAAGTCAGCCAAGTTGTCTGATACGTCTTTGTTACTGTCTGGCCCTGAAACGGCTTCGGGGCCAATGAAATCGGGTTGACACCTCGGAAGGACCCCCGTGACGCCAATGGACCCCCAACCCCTGCAATTAGGGACGTACGACGACTGCCGCGCACAGAAAAAGCAGAACCCGGACGGCTTCCAGTGCCAGGTGCCCTTGGAATAGCCGCTCCCATGACAGGACGGATGCCGTTGTACTGGATAATCGTGGCGTAGTTGGCGCGCTGGTGGAAGGGTGTCTGCTCGAGATCATCGGTGGCGGCAGTGCTGGCAGCAGAATACAGCGGCGCCAGTGTGAGGCTGCCGCGTCGGGCGGGTCTTGAACTCGTCTCTGCCTGCTGAGCGGTGGGGAAAAGTTTGACAAGGTCCTCCTCCGAATATTCGTGACTAGTTTCCTCAAACTCTGTAATCCACTCAGCAACCCTGTCCCAGTCCGGAGACTCCCCGACAACGACATCCGCACGCAGCGACCCCAACAACAAGGATGAGCTGAAGTCATCTTCTGTGGATATCATGGATCCGCTTCTGTCGGCTGTAGATAGACCACCACTACCGGAGCCGCCAAGTTTCGGCCGCTCCGGTGCAACAGTGTGGTCGAACTTTACATCGCGCATGCAAGTGCCAAGGGTCTTTTGCGCGGCTTCCGCAAGTCGGCTCCCAAAAACGGGTATCTCTGTCTCAGCATCTGTCCCCCTCATGTAGGAGGTATAGAGAGTCTTGACCGCAGAGAACAAGTTCGCTGCGACCTGCACGTCGGAGTACACGCTCGTAAGTTGCTCCCGCGCAAGCTCAGCAGCACGCAACGCATCACTGAGGCGCCATGCAAGGGTCGCCTCTGCAGCGACGACCAAAGGGTTTCCTCGCGGAGATGAGGGGCGCTTGTCGGTGCTGCTGCTTTCAGGAACATCGTTGACGAGGAGAAAGCGAGAAGGCGTCGTGCTCAAAAGACGGACGAACGCAGCGTGGCCCACAGTAATGAAGGCAGCACACTGGGCTGCAAGCTCGTCGACACGTTTCCGACCACATGCGGCCTCAAAAAGCTTCCAGAGGCCGTTAACGAGCTCCGACCCCGCAAAGTCGGGCAAGCGCACCTTAACACATGTCCGCATCACCATCGCGTCGAAGTCCCGATCCAAGGTGCTGCCAAAGAACACAACGTCTGCAATCGGCTTGAGCCCCTCTGACGGTGTTGCGATCGCGCTAAACTTCTCGCAGAAGGAAATGAGGCGTCCAGCAAGCGGGAGACCTGGCTCCACATCCGGGGAGAGGTGAATGTCATCGATGCAAACAACCAATTTGCGCCCCAGCGGAGGGCCGTACCGACCGTCGCTACGGCTTGTCAGGCTCGCCAACATCTCCTCCTGGACAAAGGATGGGTTCAGGGATTTGTTGGTGCTCACATGCTGAGGAACCCAACGTTCGTTCAGCGCGACCGTATGGAATAGAGTAGACTTGCCCGACCCCTGGCCACCGCTCAGAATGACATGCTGACCGCAGTTAAGCAAACACTCAACCGCTCCAAGAACAGGAAGCCGTGACGAAAGGAGGAAACGCTGGAACCACGCGGGGCTCTGGGAAGAGACGCGACTGTAATTCGACCAGCTACATGTGATTCCGTACCCCCCAGCCTCATTCATGTGCTTCCAGCCGCCACGGGTTGCAATGAACATCAATGCGCCGGCGTCATCGTCCGAGAGCGGAGGGAGAAGTGGCTCATTGATGCTAAACGCCTCTCCAAGACTGCGGAGCGGGCGCTCTAACTGGCGCAGTGCTTCACCCAGGCGCGACATACCCTCTTCGTCGAGGGAGAGCCCAGATGCCCAGCACACCGCCTGAACGGCACATTGCGCGGCAAATGTGGTGTCATCGACAAGGTAGTCCTCTGCGGTCCTTCCGAGAACAGCGGCATGCTGTGCCGTAGCGTAGTCGTGCCACCGATGAAAGAGACTGAGACTCCGTCGGCAAAGTGCGAAGAAGGCGTTGTTGTCGCGCTCGTTAAGCTCATAGCATAATACCTCTTCAGTGACCTTCACCTCCTCCTCAGTCTCCTCGCTGCTGCCAACGCCTTCCTCGTCGTCCCCGGTGCTAGATGACTTTGGTATCTTGAAGGCCTCCGGGGGAATGTGGGGGCATAAAAGAAGAAAAGCGTGTGGGATGACGATCTCGAACACACTAACAGCAATGCTGCTAACCTGGGACATCGCGGGAGACTTGCCAGTTGCAGGGCAGTTGCGAACGGCCCCTGCCAACAGTGCTTTCCAGTCCCGCGTAGGCGGAAGGTAGAAGACGCCAAAAGCGCTCGTTAAGCGCGGGGTGGCACTCTTCAAAGTTATTGTCGTCACAACAACGTGGGTCAGTGGACTTGTCACCAGGCACGCTTCTGTGTTTGGGATACAGCTAAATCGAGGCCACGTCGCCCAAATGACATCCGAAGACAAGTTACCATCCTCGACCACAATCAGGTGTGGCTCCGGGTCACGCAGAAACCCGGTCGCGAGGGAAGTGAGGAATCCTGGGCGATGGTGCGAGCCATAGAAATCCTCCGTGGTCATTAGCGACGGGGAAAAAACCGTGTATTTTGTACTGCCGATCCAGCGCTTCCATAGCCCTGTTTTCCCCGAGAATGCGGGCCCCACTAAGACTGCGTTGCTACACACAGTCATCATGTCGACAAACTGCTCGAAAAGGGCGTCTGCATCGAATTCGTGAACAGGCACGGTAAGCCCCTCCAGGCAAGTTAGGTACTCTTCGCGTGTGGTGGTGGAGCACACCGCGCGCTCAACATTCCACCGCAATAACTCCTGCAGCGCTGGATCTCCCCGGAGACGCGGCGTGAAAGCAGATAAGAACGTCCCGAACAGTCGCGATGTGACTGCATCGGGTGTTGGAGCCACACCTAGCGGCTCAGCAAAAGCTGCATTCAAAACGGCGGCCAAGGCTGTATCGCTGAAGACGAGAGAGTTGACCTCGTGGAATTGTTCATACATGATACCAAATGCAGATCCACATCCCAAGCACGATGCAGGCATACCGCCAGAGCTGAGATACTCTCGTGCCACAACCGCGCTGTGGTGATGGCGGAAACGAACGAGGCTGCAGTCAAACTTGAAAAACTGGGGCACCGACGCCTCATCTTCGGTTGTGAAAACAGCTTGGAAGCGAGGGTTGACTTGGATAGAGGCCACGGCCCCGTCTTGCCCAAGCGGGAGGGTCGCCTCCGTCTCCGTATTGTGCTGCCCCAGGCCTCCATGGGCCTTTTCAATGGCAGCAGCCACAATGGGCTGGACGTCCTTCGGCAGATGCTCGCAGTCCTGTACGCACAGGAAGGCGCCGAGCTCGATTGCCCCTCGCAGATGCGGACGCAGAGCGGGGAGGGAGGTCATCTCACAGCACTGGATTCGCAGTAGGAAACTGCCGAGCACTTGCGACGCCAGTCCCAAGACCTGCTCCTTTCCAACCCAGCCACAAAGGATCGGGGTGCTCCCTGACGTGCCGGCGAGGGAAAGAACCGTGATCATCTTCTCCACGAGCTCTGGAGACATGATGGTAAGTGGGTCATCGCCCAGGAACTCGAACCCGTAGGCATAATCCCAGCCCATGACGCGTACCACGATGGTGGTGTCGGTGGCAAACGTCTGCACCATTGACGTGGTGTCTAGCTCCGCGCACGTCGTGATGCCGTGGGATAGCGCAAGCTCCACCTCCAGCGCTGCGTGACGCATGTAAACCAAAGCAGATGCCAGTCGCGGCCGTAGCTCGTTTGTGATCTCCCTTTCAGCCGAGCAGGCTAACCGAGACATCTCCTCGATGACACAGTTTACTTTAGTCTTGTACGCCTGTAACCCTGTCTCGCCCGAGAACTGGAGGGAGTCCCGCATTTCCTTCGTATGTGTAATCCTCAGCGCCATGACGACAACCTGGGTGCACCAACTGCCAAGCCACACATCGATGTCTGATTGCTCAAATTCGCTTGTGCAGCTAATGATCGCGTTGAAGAGGGACGCCGTCAAGCACTGGTCGAAGCGAGGCATCCACTCCTGGACAAATTCTCCCGCCAGTGCCAACCGTGTCGTCGCCTGAATGGATCCCCCATCAGCGGTGGAGAATGCGGTGATGCAGTTGTCCTCAACTGTTACACTGCGCAGTCGGGCATACATAGAAGGGAGCAAAGTGGTCAAATTGCTGGGATCGTTCGCCGCAAGGAAGGTTATCAGCTGCGAATCGGTCAGAAAATGAAAGCGGGCAAAATTGCTTCGGATCGCCTCAAAGCCTTCCTGTAGAGTTGTCATGGCGTCTTCGATGTTCATTTGTGCGACTGACAAATTCTCACTCAAGGATTCCTGCACGATGCTGGTGTACAGAGAATACTGAGGCTTGGAGAATGTGGTGTAGACGAAGTGCAGTGCGTTCGCCGCAACCCGGAGTTTTTCGACGACCAGGGCCATGCCGCCCTTGCTCCGAGCGTCGGCAACTGTTGACTTCGCCGCTGCATCGCTCGTTTCAGCAGCGACGAGAACCGGGTACAGGTCCTTCCATCGCGCCACGATTAAATCCATGCGTCGGGAAACGCCACGGGATCTCTCTGAGCAGACTTCCCACTCTGTCAGAGCCTTGAGAACCAAGGGACTCACACCAGGGTTTCGCCTGAGTATGCGGCTTTGGCGCACGAACTGCTCAACGAGGATGCTGGCAGTGCGTCGGCATTCTAACGACAGTGTCATCCGTGGCAGGCGTTCGCCTGGTGCAACGACAACCTCAAAGTACGTCCGCTTCGCAATACTCTTCATTTCCTCCAGCTGGCCCTCCACTTGGTAGTCCGTTCTCGCCTGACACGCAATGCGCTCGAGATCAGAAGTAAAAGCGGCGATGCCACAATCAAGCAGCTTCTGCAAGGATATCGTCATGTCGGCAATTTGGGAGACGTCATCACCGAGCTTCGATGCGATGAAACGTGCAATTTCCTTCCAATGACTCTTTCGCAGCCCGGGTGTTGTGAGAAGACGAAGGGTATCCTCCATCGCCTCGAAGCGGGCCAAGGCTAGCTCCTGCTGTCGACCAAGGCGTGCGAGCGGAGGGAAGGCTCTTAGATTTCGCGTAGATGCGTGGATAAGGCGCCTCCAGCATCGGGCATCCTCGATCGCTTTTTCGGCGTTCAAAGAAGATATCGGTGCTGTATAAAACTCCCTCAGGCCTGTCGCGTCATTCACTGTCACCCAAAATTGCTCCACAATCGAAAAATAGTTTACGAGCGCCGGAAGGTCGTCGAAGTGATCTACAGTGGAAAGCCCAAGAACTAGTTCTTGATGGTGAATTGTTTCCACGGATATCTCGATGTTATCTACCAGCTCTCTCAGCTCCGAGCAGGTTTGGGCGGCAATATCACAGATCTCCAAATTAAACATATTGTAGAGTTCTGTAATTCCCGTTGCAAGTGTCCTGATACCATCGCGGGTTTCGGATCGGAGATGGTTCAACTGCGCCAAGAGAGAGGGGCGGCATGCTTCCTTCACACGGTCCACCTTCCCAGCCTCCTTCCTAAGCTGCGCTGGCCATTTCATCAGCCTCACTGCTGCTTCGAATACGCCATGATCAGCGGGAATTTGGGACTGCTCCATCCAGTCAATTTTTTGTATAACCCTCTTGCACTCAGCCTTTTCGATGCTCGTGGCGAGGTGTTCAGCCTTCTGCACAGCAGCAATGTACTTCTCCAGCTCGGGTACAGTTTGGGGGATCTTCTGGACAGCGGAAAGCGCATCTTTGCACTTCTCCTCAGCAGCGCGGACAACTTCGTCGATCGAGGCATGAAATTCGCTGTAGAAGCGCTCCAGACATGTCGACCAGTTTATACGGTATTGTCGCTTCACAGCAGAGCAGACGATGGCGAAACAGCCGGAGTGAACAACGTCGCGGGAGGCACCATCAACGAGACGCACGATTTCTCGAAGGGAATTTGCATTTTGACGGAGCTCCTGGAAATTATCTACCCTCGCCATCTGCGTGATATAGGAAGGTAGGACAGCGTAGCGGGCGTACTCATTAGTTGTCTCATCAATTGTCCGCCCAACTTCTGCAAAAACCTTCATGACGGAGGCCCGGTAAAATGACAACTCGACGGCATCCACAACGCTAAGGGGTGGCTCTCCAAAATCAAGCGTCCGGAGGACAGCACACTCAGGAAGGGGGAAGCCGTTTATGCACTTGAGCAAATCATCGAAGAGATCCAGCACACCAAACCGGAAATGAGAAAATGCAGGTGATTGTGGCTCGTACCCATCGCCCACAACAAGCTCTAATTGAAGATGAGAAAGGCTTGTCGCTGTCTTGCCGGCGACGCGTCGACCGCCACGCCCTCCACAGTTGAAAAACTCAACCAGACGCTCAAGGTTGGAAAAAAGAAGCTCGCGGAGCTGATTGATAAGAAAAACACGGACTGTTAGAAATACTTGTTGAAAACGGCTGCTGCGCACCTCCTGGACACTCATCGAAAGGATGTCCTTCGCGTCGGCTAAGTAGGAAAAGAAAAACTCCTCCAGATTCGAATAAAACTCAATGGCAATTTTAGTGAATGCAGCGTGCATCGAATTTGTAAGTTGTTCCAAAAATGTGCCGGCCCGCGTGGAAGTGCTGTGGGAGATGGATAGATCAAAAACGGCGAGGTGCTTGAATGTTTTACCCCAAAAAACGCGCAATGCTTCGAAAAAGCCTCTCGAATACTTTCCCCACGAGAGGCTCTTCATCAGCCTTTGTCGCGATAATGTAAAGTTCTTCTGGAGAGTATCACGTTCCACGGTCGAGAGGGCTACTGTAGAGTAATAAGGTGCTGAAGGGGCGTCCATAATTTGCAGCGGGGCAAGGATTTTTCTGTATAGGGGATTAACGCACATGTAGAAGAATACAACCTCGCATTGCCATTTGGTGTACTCATCATTCACGATGCATATCTCCCTCACGACGCCTTGGCGTGCCTCCTCCCCCAGGCGCTGCGTTGCAAGCTCTACAATTCGTCTTAGACTTTCAGGGCACATTCGTAGATGCTCCTTCGCCAACGGCTCATAGAGGAGAATTAATTCCTCCATCCGCACATGCGCACGATACTCCAACGTGGAATCTGGGTAAACACTGCTGCTCTCCTCGCAGAGTACAGCTGGTATGCGAATGGATTCTACAATGTCCTGCGTTACCCCCTGTGAATTTCCCTGCTTCTTCTTGTCGTTGTCACGAAATCGAAAAAGGCCAACAAAGGGAGAATAATGGGACCCTATGCGGGAGCTCATCGACGTAGTCGCACGCTCCGTGGTTGATAAGGCTGTGAAGATGTCGCTTATCGCCACCTCACCCAACAAATCAATCTTTTTTACATCTCCGTAGTAATCAGGGGAATAACCGAGTAATCGGAATGAAAAAGTCTGGCATGCCTGGTCTACCCTTCCTGCAACGAAAGGTGGAACTGGTATACCGTCCCAATAGAAGCGAAGCACTTTCTCGAACCGGCACACAACCGACTCCATCCGATCCGTTTCGTCCATCTTTGGGATTTTCTTCGTAAAAGTGGGAAAAATGTGACAGAACTATTTTTTGCTAGTCAAGCCTACAGGTGAGAGAAAACGAGAGAAAATAGTTATGCCAAAATGATAGGGTAAGGAGGACCAAATTAGTTTGACAGGACTGTCCAGACAATTGAAGTCCCATGTATCGCACTTCCAGTAATAAATGCATAGCATGTGGGCAAACTCGCTTTAACGATGCCACGAACCTGGCTTCTGCGAGTTCCACGTCTCACTCTGGTACCAGTTGACCATACATATATATTAAATAAATATATACATATATATATATATATATATGGAGATAATATATATATATATATATATATATATACGAGTACCAAACAGTCACAAATGCGCCTGGATATATAATAATATTAATATGTATTCCCATAGGCGATGTTGCGTGGTGGCTTAGAAAATATTTCCAGATGTGAATTTGTGTGTCCATAGTAGACGCAACTAAATGCCCAGCGGCAGGTAGTTGTTTTTACCTGTTTCTGTAAATACGTCATAAAAAATAGCAAATAAAGGAGGACCGAGAGCACTGACTGCTACAAAAATGGTCATTCGATAGTGGGAAACTCCCGCAGTTTTTGGAAGTCGAACCGCCTTTCCGCTCCCTGTTTCAGCTGATCCTTCACGAATTCTAGCCAAGCTAGTTGTGTGACACCTTCCTCACAGTGATGGGCCTTAATGCGCTTAAGCTCATATTCGTAATCCTCTATCATGATGCTCACACGGTTACGGATCAGCATTCCTCGGCAGGTATATAGGAGTCCGTAAAGAATTACGCCCATACTAATGGCTGGAGGAAGAGGGCGGGCATAGTACATGCTGTTTTTAAATATGTGGCGAGGCCCCCATAGCTTAAAAACACCAAGGACGCTAACGGTGGAGAAGCCAATGCATCCCAGGAAGTACTGCCATCCCAGACCCTGGTGGCTCGCCAGCTTCTCAACGCGGTCAGCGATGTGATTGCGTTGCACCTTCGAAATTTCGACGACGTACTTCGAAAACAGCTTCCTGTCTTCGTCGGACGACATTCTGTGACGCGATACAGAAGAACCTTGCCACTTAAAAAAGCTTCAAAAGTGAAGAAATCAGAGAGACGATGTGAGGAACTTGTGCTTAGAAAGTGGTTGCATTGGAGGAACAGCAGTCGTGTAAGTAAAACAGAAAGCTGTAGGATAGGTGTTGTAAGACCGAGATGCCTTTCCCGCGACGAACATATCATCAGTTTAATTTAACTCTCATTCGGCTTATCAGATAATTGCTTTCGCTTTGAAGTTATTTTTTTAGGTGGTTATGCCCCCTAACCCACAAACAGGAAACGCGTTGTCAGATGCAGTACTGTAATTAAGGTTGGGAATAGATGTTGCTACTATACCATCGCGTCTTCAAGCCGGTGTTTTCTCCTGCGGACTTCAGCCTTGGCTTTGGTACGCGTGTTTAGATTCACCAGAGGCACTGGATTGGCCTGATATAGGTAAACGTCCTCCCCTTTGTCACCCGATTTCACAACGTGGATGTCTCTGACAGCGTCGGGGAAGAGGAATGGGATTACATACCTATACAGCACCACAAACGCCGCAACTAGAAAAAGAAAATACACTAGGTCGTTCATGCGATACCGCTTCATAAGATTGTAATTTACGAAAGGGTGAAGAAAATGGCATGTGGATAGTTGTGGAACCGCGCAGTTTCCTCATTCTGCATTGAATCACACCGCGTCGTCCGTATTTCCTTGTAAAAAAGGGACCCACCCTGTGGTGAAATAGGGCCAGGTGTCTGAGGCTGCCCTGCAAACTGCTTCCATTCTCTAGTTGGTATCGCAGTTCAATAATGACCGATCCCACCTGTCGTGCAGCTTGCGGACTCATGCAATTTATAGAGCTACACTGCCCTCCTGCAATAGGACACCATTTTTAGTGATGCTTCACTCAAAAGTCCTTTAATCATGT
>AUXJ01001546.1:0-14328 GCA_000482205.1 Herpetomonas muscarum
CTCTCTCTCTCTCTCTCTCNCNCNCCCCCCCCCCCCTCCTTTCCCCGTGCTGGTTTAAACCATCGTGAAGCCCATGCTGCCAAATGTGATGGCCAGCATCAGCTTCTCCCGCAGCGCCTCCGCCGACGCGTACTCTGGGAGGTCGATTTTGTTGAAGCACGTGTGGGCCTGCGGCAGCCGCTCGGACCCGCCCTCCCACCGGCTGAGGGTGAAGGGCTGCCGGTGGCCGTTCGAGCCCTCCAGGTTCGCGAAGCCGCC
This sequence comes from Herpetomonas muscarum, assembly GCA_000482205.1. Lineage (NCBI taxonomy): Eukaryota > Euglenozoa > Kinetoplastea > Trypanosomatida > Trypanosomatidae > Herpetomonas > Herpetomonas muscarum. The sequence continues at coordinate 259 of AUXJ01001546.1, forward strand.
CTGCGGCACCTTGGACGCGCCCGTGGTGAACTGGAGGAGGTTGGCGAGATCCTCCCGCGTCATGCCCTGCACCGCCTCCCAGAACCACCGCACCTGCAGCGAGTTGGCGGTGTAGCCCTCATAGGAGGTGTGGGCGCGCAGATCCTCAATGTCGACGTCCGGCATGCCGCAGATCACCAGCTCCAGCTCCTGCTCCGAGAAGGCGCTGATCGCCGACCGGGGGATGACGGCGTAGAAGCCGCTGAGGAAGGAGACGAGCTGGGAGTGGATGCGCGAGGTCATGTGGAACTGGCAGAGGTGCCGGATGTATTGGAGCTTGTTCTCCTCCGTCACTGCAATCTCGCGCCCGCCGGGAATCAGCTCCTCCTCCTTGACGTCGCCGAACCGCTCGTAGTTGACGGCGAATGTGAGGCAGAGGTCGGAGGCGTCGTTCTCGCGCAGCCACCGCAGGCTGCTATACAGCTCCGGGTCGACGCTCTCGAGGTCCTGGAACACCGGCTCGACACCGACCATGTGCCGGTAGACGCAGCGGGTGAAGTGCATGTCGATCGCGACGTTGTGCGCCATGGCGAGGCCGACGACGATGCCGGCGACGCGGAAGTATTCGAGGTGCGCCGCGTTCACGTCGGAGAAGGGGTTGGGCTGGTACGTGAGTCCCTCCCTGGAGTGGATGAAGAGGGCGTAGCTCTCGTTCACGAGCGCCTTGGCCATCAGCTGGAACCACTCCCGCGTGAGACCGCCCGCGTCGGCGCCCTCCTCCCCCTTGAAGCGCACCTGCATGGGGCCGTTGAAGGCGCGGAGCTTCTTCAGCTCCTGGAAGCTGTCCTCGAGGCAGCGGTGGCGGTCCACGTGGAGGGTGAAGCGGACGCCGCTGTTCGTCACGATGCGGCTGCGGAAGTCATCGAGCTTGAAGGTGAAGTCGATGAGGGACGGCTCGGAGCGCAGGAAGGGGAACTTGTCGCGCAGCAGCGTCGGCTGCCACGCGAGCAGCGCGTTGAGGGTGGCGCGGTTGGCCTCGAGGAAGCGCCGCACCAGCCGCGGCAGCCGCCGTCGCGTGCCCTCCGCCGCCTTGTCGTCCTGCACGCCCGGCATCGCACTCGTCGTTCCGACCTCCTCCCTGTCCGCGACGACAACCTGCCACGCCTCCTCGGAGGTCGGCGACGGCCGCGTCGTCGTCGTCGTCGTGAGGAAGCTCTCCGTCTCCCCCCGCAGACTCGCCGCCCGCTCGCTGCTGAGCGTGCTCGCGGACGCCGACACGCCATCGCGGCGGGCGTCGCTGAGGTGGTAGCGGCAGAAGCTTTCGAGCAGCACCAGCACCGACGGCGGCAGCGGCACCTCCACCTCCTTTGGGGAGTGCTGCAGGATCAGGGTGATGTCCTGCAGGTAGGTCTGTGCGGCGTGCCAGAGCATGTTCAGCTCGCGGCACTCCGCGCGGCCCGACTCGGCGTACGGCCCGAGGAGGCCGCTGACGTGCCCGTTCATGCTTTCCTGGAGCTGCAGGCGGCACAGCATCCCCACCACCGCGTCGGCGCCAAAGGTGAAGCCGTCAGGCAGCGCGATGCCGAACGCAGAGACCGCAGCAGCTGACGACGGCGGGGGTGACAGCGGTCCCTCCGCTGCCGCGCCTTCTGTTGCTGTCGACGTCGCTGTGGCCGCCGCTCTGTGGCGACGCGCGTCGCGCTCCCCGGCGGCCGCAACTGCCCTCTGCACCTCCTCCTTGAACTGCCGGTGCCGCATACGCACCTCGGCGACGCAGGCGGCGGCCCACGCAATGAGGGCGGCCTCCACCTGCTGAATCGCTGACGGCCATGACGGGGCGGGGGCGCCGGCGACGGCGGGGACGCAGTGGAGCTGGTGGGCGCGGAACCCATCCAGCGCCGCGCTCTCCTTCACGCCGAGGCCGACGAGCGCGATCAGCCGCTCCGCCAGCGCGCGTGTGCAGAGCGGCTGGCGGAGCACCTCCGTCACCGCCGGGATCGTCTCGCCGCCGTAGGAGAGAATGTGATACGCGCCGCGGCGGAGCCGCAGCCCATCCTGCGCCTGGCCGACGCCGACGAGCGCGCAGCCGGCGCACAGGTCGAAGGTGCAGGCGTCGCAGTGGTAGCAATAGCTCCCGCGGGGGTTGAGGCTGCAGACGTTGCAGATGTAGCCTCCAGCCGCGTAGGCGGCCATCTCCCGGACGTTGCGCCACTCGAGGGGGTGGACGTGGCGGGGGTGCTGGATGACGCCGCCGTCGTCGGTGACGGCCAGCGGCTCCGCGTCGTCGGGCAGCTCGGACGGCTCGTCGACGGCGGAGATGGTCTCCCGCATCTTGTGCACCAGCGTGATCAGCTCCGCGTACGGCCCGTGCAGCGCCTCCATGTCGCGCGCCACGAGGCTCGTCAGGCGGCGGAACAGCTGCCGCTGCAGAAAGGGCACTTCCGTCGCCGCGTCGAGCGGGTCGTCCACCGCCTTCACCGTCGCCGCGCCGCCGTCGCCGCAGCCGTCGGGGAGGAAGAGGAAGACCTGCGCGACGCACCGCTGCTCCTTGGCGAGGTCGGTGAGGAAATACATAAACGTCGAGAGCACCCGCGCCCGCCGCCGCGACGGCCCGCGCAGCCCCGCGCCGTCCGCCCCCAAGACCCCCTCCCCCTCCTCCTCCTCCGCGGCGCCGCGCACGACGGCCTCCATCGCGGAGACCACGCGATCCACCACCGCCGCCGCACCCAACAGCGTCCCGCTGCACAGCCGCAGCAGCCGCGGCATCACCGCCCGAGAGCCGTAGCCGCCCGCATCCCGCGGGAAAACGTGCGGCGGCGCAACGGTGCCGGGGTGGTCGGCGGCAACTGCATCCATGAACAGCGACAGGCCGTCAGCCGGCAGCGCCTCCACCGGCACCGCGGCCAGGTGGTAGTGAGAGGCGGGGTGCGACGGCGGCAAGACCGGCCCCGCCGGCTGCTGCTGCTGCTGCTGCCGCTGCTGCCGGCCCCCTGTCACCCGCTCCCCGGTGATGGGGTCCACGGCGAAGTCGTGCAGGGAGAGGGAGAGGAGGGGGCGGAGGGGGCGGAGACCGGGGGAGGGCAGAGCGACCAAGTGACTGGCGCGGGCCCGCAGCGTGCGGAGCAGCCGCTCCGCCTGCTCCAGCCGCCGATCCACATCGTGGGGGGCCAAGTAGCTGTCGAGCAGCGCCTCCGCCGTCGGCGGCCCGGAGGCGATGCCAGGGCGGCGCTCCTGCGCGGCGTGGCCGGCCTCGGCGCCCCAATACTGGTAGTCCCAGTTGTTGCCGTCGTCGTCGACATCGCCGACGCGCATCCCCGCGAGAAGGCCACCGACGGGCTCGTCGCGGCGGGGAGCGGGGCCGCTCCGGCCGTCGCCGTCGTCGTCGTCGTCGCCGCCGCGGTCCTCGCGCTCCTCCCGGGCGCGGGTAATGTCCTCGAACCGCTGCGTCTCTCTCTCGAGGGCGGCCCGGAGCTCCTGCGCCTCGGCCAGCAGCTCCGGGTACAGCCCGAGCTCGTCCAAATTGCAGGTCAGCAGCACATCCCGCCGCACGTCATCGTCGACCGAGTATAGAATCTCGTACAGCTCGCTGCCAGGCGCCCCACCACCACCGCCGTCGCCGCCGCCGCCGAGGTCGTTCGTGCCCGTGACGCGCATCCACCGCCGCTCAATATTCATCACATCCTCCTGCGCCGCCTCCGGCATGCGGTCGAGGAACGCCGGCGACAGGCGCGTCGCCGTGCCGAGCCGCTCGTACGGCGCCGCCGCGGTCCGAATCAGCGCCATGCTGCTGAAAACAATCTCGCTCCGCATCTCGCTCGGCAGCTCGGCCAGGAAGACGGGGTCGACGCTGCCCTCCCATGGCTGCGCCGCCGCCTCGGCGGGGGGCTCCACCGCCGCGGCGGGGGCGGGGGCGGCAACGGGGGGTGGCACTGCGTCCCCCTGGGCGAAAAGATCCATAATCCGGTCCCGCGCCCACTCTGTCGACCCCGGCTCCGCCATCGCCGCAGCAGCAGCCGCAGCCGCCCCACCACCGCCGCCGCCGTCGCCCTGACTGCTGTCTCTTCCGCCGCCGGTGACTGCGACAGAAGGGGGGCTGGGTGTTGGGGGAGCCGTCCCCTGGCCCATCTCCTCCGGCGCAACATGGAACGCCGACGACGACGACGACGACGATGAGGACGACGACGAAGGAACGACGGGCGGCGAGGGGGCGAGGGGCGGCCTGTGGGGCGTGTCGTACCGCTCCGACAGCGGCGACGTCGCCAGCGCGGCGCTGCTGACGGATGGATCGGCGCTCATCGCCGGCACCGCCGGGGACTGCGCAAAAGCGACCAGCCGCGGCCGCCGCGCATCGGCGACGAGGGCGGCGGAGCGGCACGACAGGTTCGGCGCTGTGGTGATGGTGGTCGAGCGCTCCGCGTCGACCTCCTCCTCATCGACCCCCCCCTCCCCCCCGCCCTCGGCGACGGAGGGCCGGTCCGAGCGGCTGCTGTCGCCGCTGCGGGCGCCAACCGGGCCGACGCCAGCAGCGAGCCGCGCGGCCACCATTGCGAGGACGCTGCCGCCCACCTCCGGCTCCTGGCGGCGGTGGCGGCCCTGGTAGAGCGAGTTGGTTATCATCTCCATCATATCGACGCCGCGATGCAGCGCGCCGCGGGGCCCGTGCGGCGTGATGTTCAGCCCGCGACCGCCCATCCCGAGCGCGTCAACGTCGAGGCCGGCCATGTAGGGTAGGGCATCGACGGGCGCGTCGTACAGATACTCCTCCGCGTGCACGTCGCCGTCGCCGTCGTCGTCCTCCGAGGAGTCGGTGCTCTCCAGCCCGTCCGACCCGAACGCCATCCGCGGCGGCGCGAAGGAGCGCACATAGCCGTCGTCGTGCGCCAGCGCCGCCCCCAGGCTAAAGACCGCGTCGCTGTCGCGGCCGCTGTCATAGCCGACGCCACTGCCGTCGTGGTGGAAAATGTTCCCCGGCGGCGTCGATTGCGCGGCGGCGGCAGGGAAGTGGGGCGCCGGCGGCGGCGCGGGCAGCGCTGCAGCAGCATCCACGGGGGAGCTGCTCGCCGACGTCGGCGCCGCAGCAACGGCGGAGGCGGCCGCGTGGCCCCGCGCGCGGCCGTCGCGCGCCCGCGCCCGCGCCGCGATAATGTTCTGCGTGACGAGCAGCCGCACAAGGACGTTCAGGGCGGCCACCCACCCCTCCCGGAGGCACCGCAGCCGCAGCGCGCGCCACACGAGGGCAACGACCCCGGCGCGCACCATCGGGCGGCCAATCGGCAGCGTCTTGTGGGCCGCGTCCACCTCCCCCTCCAGCGACTGCGCCCCACCTGCGGGGGCGGCCGAAAGGCCCAGCTCCGCCACCTGGAAGGCGGCGGCGACGACGGCCCCCTGGCGACTCGCCCGCTCCCCCCCGTGAGCCGCCTCGACGTCGTCCAGCGCGCCGCCGATGACCCGCACGAGGTCGGCGGCGAAGGCGGCGGGGGCGCGGGTGGCGACGGCGTGGAACAGCCCCGCGGGGTAGGCGCCGCGGGCCTCGCCGGCAAAGTGCAGCGCCACGGCAACGTACGGCGGCACGGGGCGGGGGGCGCCCCCCTCCCCCTCCTTCTTCGCGTCCGCCTCCCCCGCACTCTCCGACTCTCCCTCCGCCGAAGCCGCGGTGGCGGTCGTCGTGCCGCAAACGGCCACTTCGCCGAACGCGGCGGGGACGTTGACGTGGAGCTGGGTGGGGGAGGGGAGAAGCCGAGCGACGAGGGAGGGGTCGAGGGAGAGGCTGGCGAGAACAGCGGATACCTTCGGCAGGCACAGGCGGCCCTTAGCCCCGCACTCGAGCAGCACCCCAACGACAGTCTCCAACAGGCGCGTCCGTTGCTGCTGCTGCTGCTGCTGCTGCTGCTCGTGGCCTGCCCCACTCTCCGCCGCTTGCGGCCGGTGCGGACGCAGCCAAACACACAGGTGGGAGGCGGTGACGGGCTTCCCCTCCTCCCGCACCCACCGCAGCTCCGCGTCGTCGGCCATGATGGCGAGAAAGGCGTGGGGGTGGTGCTCGAGGAGGCGCGAGTCAACCGCCCGCAGGAAGACGGCGAGGTCGACAGCGTATCGGCTGTAATCGACTCCGCCGCCGCCGCCCCCGGCCGCTTCCACTGTGGGGACATATTTCCTCCCCCCCACCGCCGACACCGCATCCCCCTCCTCCTCGTCGTTGCGAACCGCAGACGACGACGCCGGCGCGCCGGTGCCAAGCACCTCCGCGTACGCCGCGTCCTGCAGCCGCATCCCGGCGTTGATGTCGACGCAGTTGCGGAACGTCTTTTCCATCCTCCTCCGCACCATCGCGAGGGTCGCCGCCGGGTCCTCGACAATGTCGCGTAGCACACGGACGGCGGCGCTGAGCAGCGGCGAGCCGGCGTCAGTCAGCACGTACCTGCAGAGGCGCTGGTGCGTGGCCGGGTTCGCCGCGGCCGCCTCAGCAATCTTTCGCAGGGACTGCTCGCGATAGGTCCCGAGGAGGTACGATAGCAGCGACGGGAAAAGGAGAGTCAGGGGCTGCTTCCCGGCGACAACGCCGCCATCCTCAACGCGCCACGCGGCCCACCGCTTCGCGCCCTCCCCGCTCTCCCCGCCCTCCGCGGCCGCGTCCCCGTCTTCGCCCCCGTTTCCAGCACCATCAACAGCGCGGCTGGTGGCGCCCGTGTCGACGAAGCTGTCCATCTCCTCGTTCAGCAAGTCGTCGTGGAGCATCATGTCGAGCAGCGCCAGGGCGACCTCCTCCGATAGGAAGGTGAAGCGGTCGACAAGCAGCGAGAGCAGCGGCGTTCCCAACGCGTCCAGGCGAGGGATCTTGAACCGCCTCCCACGAGGTTCCTCCGCGTCGCTGTACGGCTCCACCCCCTCCGCCGCCTCCGCCTCCGCCTCCTCCTCGGCACACGAGGAGAAGGCGCCGACCTCACCGCTGCGCATTAGATTAAAGGGCGCAAACACCCTGCGCACCGATACCCGGGTCCTACCGGAGGCGCCGCCCTCGCCGTCGCCGCCACCCCCCGAGGCGTCCTCCCTCTCCACGGGGATCCCAACGCTCTCCACGGCCACCAGCATCTCCTCCAGGCACTGCAGCTTCGCCGTGTCCAGGGTCACGAGTCGCTTTTCCCGCGCCGTCAGCGACGACAGCTGCGACGGGCGCGCGACGTGGGGGGAAACAATGTGGCGACGCGGGCACTGGTGGCCCTCCCAGCACAGCCGGTCGCCGAAGAAGTTGCACGTGTCTGTGTGGTGGGTCCACCCCTCCCCAATGCCCGCCCCGGGCGCGGCGTCGCCATCCCGCATGTATCCCGTGTTCACGCCCTTGGGGCTGCGCATGTTCGAGAAGGCCGTCATGAAGTTGTACAGCTGCGCCCGCAGCTTCTTCGCCTCGAGGCGCCGCTGCTCGGCGGTGCGCGTCTCGTCCGCGGCGGCAAGCCGCAACGCCTCGCGCACCCGCTGCACCACCGCGAGGGGGATGGGCGTCAGGGCAATCGTCTCGCACAGGGCGGTGGTGCTGCGCTGTGTGAGAAGGACGGCGAGCAGCTGCAGCAGCGGCGCATCACTGCGCGGCCGCTCCATCACCCGGCGGAACAAATACGCGACGACAGCGAAGCTGACTGCGTTCGCGCACTCCCACACCACCTTCACCGTCGACGTCCGCAGCTGCGACCTCTCCGTTGGGGAGAGGGCGTCAAGGTCGAAGAGGCGCCCGCAATAGGTATCGCACAGCCACTGGAGGATGTGCTCGCTGAAGGAATACAGGCGCAGCTGCGAATAATTGTTGGGAGATTTTGTGGCCCGCCCCCCCGACGCCCCGCCCGGGGCCAGCGACCACGCCTCCCTCGCGCTCCCATACGCAGAGGAGGGGTCCCCGTGGTACACGGCCCAGTCGGCCAGCCCCCCTGTAGGCTCGGCGTCGCCCGCCATGAGCCTCGCGCGCTCGGAAGCCCGGCGCGACCCCCACTGCCCTGGCACCAAAAAACGCCCGGAAAGCTGCCTGGATCCCTCCCCAAAGGCCTGCATCGCGTCAACCGAGACGGGCGATCGGCCCGTCCGCGGCGGGGCGGTGGGGCGGGGGGGGTCCGTCGACGCCCTCGGCACCTGGACGCTGTTCAGCTGGTCGGCGCCGGTGGAGCACAGCTGCCGCAGCGCCAGCAGAATCGGCGCGGGGACGACCGGAAGCCGCGGGAGCGTCGGCCAGACAGCAAAGAGGAAGTATAAGATGGGCGCCGCGTTGGTGATCCAGCGGCCGCTCCGGCCCGACCGCCGAATCTCGACGTTCACGGAGAGCGACACGAGGTGCTCAACGATCTGCTGCGCGGCCTGCACCGCCACCGCCGCCGCCGCTGCTTCATCCCCCTCCTGTGCTGTCGGCGTCTCCCTCGGGGCGGAGCCGAAGAGCCGCTGTGCCACGGACTCGAACCGCTCGACGAGGCAGTGATAGCACTCTGTGAACTCTATCGCCGGCGTCGCGCTCATGCCAGTTCGCCGCAGACAGCCGGAAAAGTTCACGACGGCCAGCCGCAGGGCGATTTCCTGCAGCGCACGACCAGCCGCCTCCGGCGCCGTCTGTCCACCCGCAAGCGACGACTGCAGCGCGCGCAGCCGCTCCTCCACCGCGCCGAGGTGCTGCAGCACGCTGAGACTGATGGACTGCTGGTCGAACTCGTTCCGGCGCCACGGGATCATGGTGGAGGGGAGGCTCGTCATCGTCTGCTGCTGCGGCTGCAGCAACAGACGCTGGATGTCGGCGTAAAAGTTGCGCGACACGTCCTGCGACGCGGCGGGGGACACGCGGTCGTCGACGTTCGAGGCACCATCCGTACCGCCACCCCCATCAGCAGCAGCAGCAGCACCATCAGCTGCAGCGGCGGCGGCGTCGCCGTCCTCCTCGCCCGGCCGCGGTGTGGGAACGACGATACCGACGACCCCCCCCATCCTCAAGATTGGCTCCGCCGCGCTCGAGGAGGTGCCCCACCGCTGAGGGGAAGAGGTGCGAGACACCGCCCGCCTGCAGCTCCTGCCCCATCACGACGCCACCGCCGCTGCTGGCCAACACAGGCGGCGTCGGCGGCGACGGCGCGGCGGACGCGCAGACCATAATTTCTGTGATTGTGTCGCCGATTTCGCCGCGGAAGGCCTCCACCGCGGCGATGGCGTTGGAGCTGACGCTCGAGCGCTGCACCGTCAAAAACACCGCCTCGACAATCCGCCCTAGCAGCATCGCGTGGTCGGCGGACAGCACCTGCGATGGGGACTCGCGCACGCGCGCGAGCATCGCCGAGGCGTAGCCGCTCAGCGCGCGCGTGAGCGGGGCGAGGTGGTTGGAAGGGAGGGCAAAGAGGAAGCCGGAGAGGGCGTGGACGCTCACCACGGCGCTCATCGCCGCCACGCACGGCCCCCTCACGGGGTATGGTGGCCCGGCCTCGAGGACCCCAGCCTGCCCCTCCTCCGGCGCATCCCCTGCCGCGGCGCCCGCGGCTGGGGGGGCGAGGTGGCCGCTGTGGGGATTGGTGCGCGCCGCGAGCCCGAGCAGGCGGGAGACGACGTCGGCCACCTGCGGCACCACATTCGCGGAGATATCTGTGTAGGCGCCGCTGAGGGGCGACGACCCGTTCAGAATCGTCCGCTGCACCCGGGGCGTGTTAAAGTCCCCAGCGCACACGAGACGCATCACGCTCATCAGCGTCGTCAGCAGCGCCGTCGCGGCGTACGACGGCGCCAGCACCCTCGACTGCCTCTCCGCGTCCTCGCCCAGTGAGTCATGCACGCTGGCGGCGCTGGCGGCGCTGCTGCGGCCCGCCTCCAGCGCCGCGACGTCGGCCTTCAGGGCCTCGAGAAGATCCCGCAGGGCCTTGGAGAAGGGGGCGGTGAAGCTTGGGAAGGTCTTGAGCAGCAGGTACATGTCCTTCGCGACGGTGGTGACGGCCACCTGGTGCTGCCGATACAGCTCCTGGTGGTGCTGGCACCGCGAGACAATCTGGAGACTCAGAGGGGAGAGCCGATTCTCCAATGTTGTCCACACCCCGTCCGCATCGCCGCCGCTGCCATTGCCGCTGTGTCCTGTGCGCGGCCCATTCCCCTCCACCTCCTCCCCCAGCAACCTCCACGGGGCGCGGTGGGGTGGCCTGGGGCTGGGGAGGGACTCAACATACGCGGCCACGCGCGCCTCCGCCGCCACCTCCGACGGGACGCGGAGGGCGGCGATGGCGCTGGACAGCCACACGCTGTGGACGCTGAACACATCCTGCGGCGCGCGGTGCACCGTTAGCGCCTGCACGAGCGTCGGCAGCGCCAAGTGGCACAGGCGGGAGGAGGGCTGCAGCGCCTCCACGACAACAACATCGCCGCGACGGCGAGCCGCCAGCTCCGCGGCCTGCCACCGCTCCGTCATCGCGGGTGTGACCGACGCCAGCTGCTGGGGTCGGTATGCTACGTCGAGGACGCTGTGCACGACGCCGCGCTCAATGAGGGCCGGCACCATGTCCCGCACATTGTTGTGGACGACGTCGGCCAGCAGCAGCGCTGTCGCCGCGGCGAGGGAGCCGTATCGCGTCTGGCGCAGGAGGGCGTGGAGGAGGGAGCAGGTGTCGCGGTGGCGCGCATTCGCCGCAGCCACCGCGACAGCGGAGGAGGTGCTGGGCGGGCTGCACCCACCACCACCACCACCACCTCCCCCCTCCTCGTCGCTGCCGCTATCACCCTCAGCGGTCGGCGCCGCCGCGGTGCTTTGTGAAATCGGGACGCCACTCTCCTCGTCGCCATCGCCCTCGCCGGTCCCCTCCGCTGCCAGCGGCGTCAAGAAGAGGTTCACAGGGTTCACGGCGGCGTGCGTGAAGCCGAGGAGGCGCCGCAGGGCCGCTATGGCGGCAAAGATGGTCTGGTACGCCGCAGGGCTGATGGCGGGGGACTCGAAGTCGGCCGCCATCTCAGACGAAATCGCGCGGGAGGACTTGCAGCGGTAGATGATCGGAAGGGCCCCGTCCGCCGCGTCGCTGCCCTCACCAGCGGCCCCCTCCTCCTCCCCCTCGGCGGCAGCGGCAGCGGCGAAAGCGGCGGCTGACTCGTGACCGTCGCCGCCGCGGTCGTACGGGGGCAGCCCGATGAAGTGGGGGGGCGTCGCGTCATCGAACCTTCCCATTAGGTGGCGGTAGTGCTCGATCACATCGTCGTCCTCGTCGTCGTCGTCGTTTTCGTCGTCGTCGTCGTCGTCATAGAACTCGCCCTCCTCTTCCTCGTGATCCACCGCCTCCTCTTCCTCCTCCTCCTCTTCGTCGACATCCTCCTCCTCCTCCTCCTCCTCCTCTTCCTCTCCATCCTCAAAGTAGGGGGGGCGGTGGCCAGTCGTGGCTGGAGCCGCCGTCACTCTGCGGTGCTCGCCGCAGTGCGCGGCGCGCCGCCGCGATACTCACCTCGACAGCAGCCTCCGTCCGACGCGCGTGTGCCAGCGCCAGCTCCGCGGCTGTCGGCTTCGGCGGCGGGGGCGGGTGCGGCAGGGCGGGGAGGTGGGCCTGCAGGCAGTGCACGACCGCCTCCGGCAGACCGGCGTTCATCACGTCGTCGACGCGCCCCTCCGCGACTTGGTAGACGAGCGTGCGGATGAGGAGGGCGGCGGCGTATGTCGGGTGGGCCCGCAGCACCGCGATGAGCTGAATCGCCATTGGCCACGCCGTCGAGTTGGAGCGGAACAGCGCGCACTGCGTCACGTGGCTATCGACCAGCAGCGCGTACTGCCACTGCTCACTGTACGAGGAGAAGGCGCTGCGGCGGAAGCGGCGGCCGCCTGGCACCACCGCGTTCACCACACTCCACGCCGTGTTCGCCGCAGGGACGGCGAGGCGCCGCCCCCCATCACCGCCGACGCCGCCGCCGTCGTCGGCGCGGGAGCGGGTGCCGCCGGCGTAGACGGTTCCCATGCGGCCGCTGGCGGACGACTCGCGGTTGAAGTTGACGGCCGTGACCCAGAAGAAGGAGATGTCGGCGATGGCGCCGACGAGGCACGCGTACAGCTCCCGCGCGCGAGCGGCCGCCGACGCCGACGACGGCGACGGCGACGGCGACGGCGACGGCGACGGGCCGGGGCTGTGGGTGGTGGGGGTGGTGGGGGTGGAGAAGAACCACGCGGGCGCTTCCTCCGAGAGGATCGTTCCAATCAGCGCCTCGCACTCCCAGACCCCCTCGAAGAAGGCGCGCGCGTCGCCGGCGAGCACCTTGGACTTGTTGCGGCCAGGCAGCGACGACAGGGCGAGGAGGCGGGCCCTCGCCCACCACAGCATCGCCACGGCGTCGCCGGTGCACCGCCGCATGTTCTCCAAGCACGAGCGGCGCGCCGCCTCGTCCGCGCCGGGCTCCGCGGGGCCGAGGGCGGGGAAAACAGCGGGCGGCAGCGACGGCGACGGCGACGGCGACGGTGCCGCGCTGCTGGCAACGCTGTCCGCCTCGCTGCTGGCGCTTCTATACATGGCCCATACAATCTCGAGGAGGGTCTTGAAGGAGACGCTTTGCCCCCACCCCTCCGCGAGGACCTCGAGCGCTGGCAGCCGTGCGCTCTCCTTCCGCGGGGCCCCCTCGTGCATGCAGTTGAGCAGCAGCGCGGTGTACACAACCTCCGGATCGCAGCAGTGCAGGATGCGGAGGGAAATGCCTGACACCGGCGCATAATGCGGCGTCGGCACACGGTAGGGTGCGCACATGGCCACCAACATCCGAAGCACCAGCCGCACGTCCGCGTAGGACTCAGCATCAACTGGGCTCGCAGCCGCGCCGCTGGCGGTGGGGGGCGCGACAGGCGCCGACCCCTCCTCTTCCTGTTGCTGCTGCTGCTCCTGTTGCTGCTGTTGCTGCTCCTGCTCCTGGCGGAGAATGCGCTGCATTGCATCCTCCTGGCGTAGGAGAACTTGCCGGGCCCCGGTCGGCCACCAGCGCGTCGCCGCGTCCCTGAGGCCCTCCCCAAACCTCTTTGACGGGGGGCGTCTCGACGGCAGCGAATAGGTCCGGGTCGTGGAGCATCGCCGCAAACACCTTCGGCACCTCCGCCAGGCGTGTCACCGGCCCCTGCAGGCTGTCCACGTAGAAGCGCACACACGGCGCGGCGTTCAGGGCGGGCAGGAACAGCAGCGGCTCGCGCGCGACGCCGACGCGGCCGCGGCCACTGCTGCTGCTGCCACGGGCCCCGTCGATAGCACCGTCAAGATCCACAAACGCCATTCCCGGGGGGAGCGTCGCGGCATCCATGAACATATCCCCCGCCCGAGAGCTCAAGTAGCGCATCCGATCGTCACGGGGGCCGTTGCCGCGCGACACCATCACCGACGTCGTGCCGTCATCGCCGCGGTGGATGCGGATGGCAGAGGGCGCAAAGTCGGCGGCGATCGACGACAGAAGCTGTGAAAGATCCATCGCACACGCAGAGAGAGGCACAAAGGAGCTTAGAAATATATATATATATATATATGTGTGTAACGGGATATGTGAGCAAATAATAAATAAAAATAATAACGGCACCAAATGACAATAACAAGGGCGGCCACAAGATGGCCAGCAAGAGAGAACTCGCAATCAAAGACGCAGGAAACGAATTGCCGTCGAGTAAAAGGATACCAAAACCCGGAAGAAGAAAACAAAACAAAAATCAGTCACAAAAACAAACGCGTGAGTTCTTTCTTTTTTTTTGAAAACAGAGGTGGCAGCAGTGGTAGGAAAAGCCTACACTGGCACTCAAAAATACCGCAAGAGTTTGAGAAAAAAAAAGCAATATACAAATACGAGAGATCACAGGACAAAGATCCAAGAACGAGCGGGAGAGAGAGAGAGAGAGAAATACACAAACGATGCGAAGTTCCTTTGTGAATAAACGCTGATAGAACCAGGAATCGAGGGGGGGGGGGAGAAAAACAAACAAGCTTGTGGGTGCGTATCCTAACTTTCTTCCTCTTTTGGAGAGAGTCGAAGAAGCAAAGGAAACAAAAAAAAACGTGAACGCAACGACAAATACAACAATAAGGAAAGCAGCGGGGATCACCGCGTTATTGTGGCTCGTAGAAATAATAGCAATAGAGAAAAAATGAAAACGCCTAC
>AUXJ01001549.1:0-14224 GCA_000482205.1 Herpetomonas muscarum
GGACGAGAGAGAGAGAGAGCAGCAGACCCTTCAAGTCTATGCACATGCAGAGGTTGCACGGTTTGTACTTTGTTTCAGTGTGGCCTGTTCATTGTTGATGGAACGAGACGATATGTCCACTTTTTTCTTCACACGTTCCGACATGAAGGAGAGTGAGATTGTGCATCCACCGTCAAACCTTCAACGACACACTCCGCTGGGACACTTGGTAGACGGCGCGCACAGATAAACTTGTTTCCCCCATCACTGACAACACACAATGATCGTTTGAACATCATGGGCCGCACTGTATATTCACCTCCGCATAAGATACTTGATTCTGTTTTTGTTGTGTTGTGTATGTGCGTTGGTATTAGAGTGAATATCACAACAGAGGCGAGTCTCTACCGAATGTAGTGCTAGGAGAGAAGGATGTTTACTCCTCCCCCTATGCCTGATGCTGGGGATTGGCATACATGTCAAGATCCAAATTCATAGATATAGCGGGGAAAGGGGGGGGGGGGGAGGGAAGAAAGTGGGAAGAAAAAATACGGTTGGATTCAGTGCTGGCCATATCGTCAGAAATGGAAGTGAAACTTGCGATGCTGCAGAAGCCGAGCAATGAAATGGGGGGTATGGGGATTCTTATCTATTCATAATTCTGTCAAAGACCAGGGTGCTGTTGGAAAAAGAGAGAACGGGGCAGAGAGGAGCAATCACGGGAAATATATATAGATATATAATTTATGCAGCAGCTTTTCACGAAGAAGTTCGTACACATTAGTTCACGAAGACACAAAATTCGTAAAAAGGCAAAATGAAAACGAATAGGGGCATGCACGCATTCCGAAGAGAACGAGAACGGTGGAAATAAAAGGAAGAAAATGTATACACAGAAAAAGGAAATGGCTCATTATATAAAAGATGTGTATTGTGTATTTAGGGCGCCTGTGTGGTGCGGTACTTGACAACGGTCGTTCAAATTAGAAAAAAAACATTTGGTTACACAGACAGTCGCAAAGAAGTAAAAAAAAAACAGATGAACGGAAAGCAAGAAATAAAAAAACGAGTAATAGAAGAAAGAAAGGATGGGCATTCTAAGCACAAGTTCACACCTAGACCCAAACGCACACAAGTGCGCAGCCTCACAACCACAACAATGGTTGGACTCACACCGGAATAGAAGGGATAGGGAACGTGTCGACGCGAGACAGCGCCGTGCTAAAATGACGCGGCCACAATGAGACATAAACATGGGCGACAGAAAAAATAATGATAAAAAATAAGCATTCAAAAAGACTAGAGGAAGAAATAGAAAGAGAGTGGGGAATGACCCAGCCATATATATATCTTCCTGTCGCTGTTCCCCCATACACGTGGTCCAGTAGGGGACGTCGGAGCTGGTGAAGCAATCAAAAAAGGGAAAGTATGTGTGTGGGTGTGTGGGAAGAGAGGGGGGGGGGGGGGTAAAGAAAACAACAGGGGAGCACGGCGAGAAGGAAAATAAAAGCAATAGGAGAACATAAAAACAAAAACGAGCCTTGTAGCGAGGGCAGCGGAGAGGGATGCTGCTGTGTCTTCTGTGTGCGACCACACACGGCCCGAGCAGCACCTAGGCGCGATGTCCCTCGACTTCTGAGATCCACAAATTTACAAAAAAAAGGAAAACAGAGAGAAGCACCAAAGTGCAACCTCCTGGGAGCACGAACGATGAAGAAGTGTGTCTTCCCCTCAGGTACGATTCTCTTGTTCAGGCTCACTTCCCCTCTAATGTGTGTACGGCAGAGAGTCGCAGACGCAAACTGGTCACGAAGCGACACAGCGTCACAGAGGAAAGAGGGAAAAAAAGAATAAACAGAGGAGAAGCACTTGTCTACATGCGGGTGGGAGGGGCCAACAAGGGGGAGCACCGAGGACCTCTAGTGAATGCGGAAGAGCGTGCGGGCGGCCTCGTCGGCGTCGCCGTTGGCGTTGCGCAGCGCGAGCTTCGCGTCCGCCTTTGCTGCGCCCATCGCCATCAGCTTCTGGACGTTCGGGTCGGCCGTCGTGTGCTCGCGGTGCTTGCTCACATTCTTCTTGATCGAGTTCCGGTTGATGCCGTACAGCAGCCGCGCCGCCGTGCGCTGCACGTCGCCGTTGTAGTGGGCCAGAACCAGGCGCGCGTCCGCCGCTTCGAAGCCCATCCCGGTGAGGGTCTCCACCTTCACATCAAAGTCGTCGCGGCGCCGCTGCGCCTCACTGTTCTTGACGGCGTCGATGGCCCTGTCCTCCTCCCGGCTGCCAACCGCCTCCCCGAGGCGCTCGTAGTTGCGCCGCTGGTCCTGCGCGTCGATGAGCTTCTTCGTGATGGCGACAACCTCAACGTCGGTGCAGTCAAAGGCCCGCAGCTCGTCCGGCTTCAGCCGCGAGACTGCCAGCACCGTCTTGATGTCGCCGCCGAGGAAGTTGTCCATGACGACCGGGCGCACCTCCGCGGCACGCATGAGGTCCACAAAGGCGGACGGCGCCTGCTTGTCAACACGCTGCGTCTGCATGTCCAGCAGCGCAACGAGAACCTGCTGGCGCGAGTCGGCCTCGACGACAAGGTCGACGATCGTCGCCGTCGGCACGTCGGGAAAGATGTTGGCAAGGTCCTCGACCCAGGCGAGCTTGTGCGGCGGCAGGCCGTCGGCGCACTCCGCCGCCCGCGCCTCCCGCTCCTCGCGGCGACGGCGCAGCTCTGCCAGGCGGCGCTCCTCCTCAATGCGCTTCCGCTCGCGGAACTCGGCGATCCACCGACGCAGGTACGGGTTGCAGCGGTTCACCAGCTGCGCGCGGCGGCGGAGGACGAGGCGCTCCAGCGCCGACCACACCTCTGCGCGCAGGAAAACCTTTGTCTTGCCGACGGCGAAGTTGGGCTGCGGCCACGTGTAGAGGCGCTGGTAGTAGTTGAGGAAGTCCTGGCACGCCTGCGGGTACTTGCGCTGCTTGTAGTGCGAGACGGTCGTGCGGGGCATGATGAGGTAGAAGTAGTTGCAGAACTGCTCGAGCGGGCGGCGCACCGGGTAGCCCTGGCGCTTGAGGGCGATTGTCTGGAGGACACCGGCCGACTCGAGCTGCGAGCCGACGAGGAGGTTGTCGAGGTAGTCCGGGGAAGCGTCCATGTTGGGCTTGATGCACCGGATGAACTGCGTCTCCGTCGACTCCAGCTCCCCGCGCAGGTCCGTGAGCTGGCGCTGAAAGCGGATCGCCACCGTCTGCTTGCGTCGGGCCTCGTTCTTGTCCGTGGCCAGCAGGCCGGCAATGAACTCCTCCGCGGCCGCGGCGGCCGCCTCGTACATCTCAGGCTTGAGCGCGTCCGTGTTCTTCTCCAGCCAGTCGTCCGTGTTGTAGTTCACGAAGGAGGCGTAGTGATTGATGCCGAACTGGTTCGGGATCGTGCTCTTGGGCTGCACAAAGTACTCGTTCTTGCCCTTCCACTGGTCCCAGAGGTTGCTGGTGAAGCGGGCGGTCGTGCCACCCTTGAAGTTGCACTCCTCGTCGAGCATGCCAAAGATGCCGGTGCGCTTCTCGTTGAACATGCCAACACACTCGCTGTTGTCGGGGAACACAATCTTGGGCACCTGAATGCCCTCCTGGCGGCACTCCTCCTCGTCGTTGATAAAGGTGTACTTGTTGTAGTGGTTCTGCAGGGACTCGTTCGCGTAGTTGATGCACAGCTGCTCGAAGCTGTTCCGCGTAAAGTTCTCAAAACCGAAAATGTCGAGGAGACCAATGTACTTGCAGCCGGTGCGGTCGACCTGCGGCTGGATGGAGAGGTTCACAAACTCGACGATGCGGTCGAAGAGGCCGACGTACAGGCCCTTGCAGAAGGCGTTACGCAGGTTCTCCGCCTCTGTCTTGCTGGCAAGGATGGTCACGATGGCCGTCTTGCTCTTCACCAGCACGCACTCCCGGACGCGCTCCGCGTCAAAGCCAAACACCTCACACGCGGTCTGGAAGGTGCCCTCGTTCTCGATCTGCGCCTTATCATTGTTGTCGTTGACAAAGTTGACCTCCATCATGTGCAGGATACCCGCAAGCACGCGGAAGATGCACCGCTCGGTGTCCTTGCTGATGCCGAGGTTCGCGAGGCCCTGGCGGACCTTCTGGAACTCCTCCGCGTCGTTGAGCGGCCGGCCGTCCACGCCACGGCGGATGTACGTGTCTCCGCCGTTGAGGCAGCGGTAGTCCTGCGGCGCGCCGAGCTGGCCGAGCTCACGCTTCTCCTTATCGGAGAGGCCGGCGAGCATCTCATAGAAGATGTGGTAGTTGCGCTCGCCCTTGGACTGCATGATAATGCGGCTCTTCTCGAGGAGGTACGTCACCGTCTCGCCACCCACCATGACGCCCGTGTTGGTGTCAAAGTAGAGCTTGATGTACTTGCCGAAGCGCGACGAGTTGTCGTTACGCACCGTGCGGGCGTTACCGAACGACTCCATCACCGGGTTGCTCCACGTCAGCGCGTCGTCGATCTTGTCCGCGATGCCGCGCTGCGTGGCGGTGTTACTGTGCATGTAGCTCATCTGGCCGAGGTACGCGATGAGCATCTTCGCGTTCTCCGTCTTGCCGGAGCCGGACTCACCCGAGATGACGACGGACTGGTGGTTGAGACCCTGGAGAATGATGGCGTTGAAGGCCTTGTGGGCAACCTGCCAGATGTGCGGGGGGAGGCTGCGCGAGTCGGTCACGGCGAGGTACTTCTTGCGCTCCTGGACGCTGTTGTAGGACATGATCTGGAACGGGTTCACGGAGAGCACCATCTCGCCCATCAGCGAGTACTGCTGGTTCATCTTCTCAAAGCGGTCCTTGATGCAGTACAGCAGCGTCGCGACGTGCAGATCGCTGACGTGGAAGAGCTCAGGGTCGGCGGGGTCATAGCTTTCCGCGATGTAGCCGTGCACCAACGTGTTTGCGATGGTGGCGGGCTTCTGCGAGGCGTTGTCCTCGACGGTGACCTTGTCGCCGTCGATGGCCTGCACGACACCACGGAGCCATCCCGTCTTGGCGTCGAAGTAGTACACCTGCTGGTTCAGAGCTAGACGTTCCGCGGACATTGTTGCAAGGGTTGACAGGAAAGAGTTTAGTCTCGTCTATTGGGGAACGGGGGGGGGGGGCAGTTCGGGTTTGCGAAAGTTGAACTGTTACTTCTCTCTATTTGTGTAAAACCAAACAGAAGGGGTGAGAAGTAGGAAGGATGCAGTGTGGAGAAGAAGAAGAGATATCTGGTCCTGTGTGTATTTATATATGATATAATAGGTGCAAGTCGGTACAATATATTTATACACTAACGTGGGAGGGAAGGAGAGAGAGAACAACAAAAAAATATGAACTGAAAGGTGGGAGGAGCAATCTAAGATGCTGTTATAGAGTATGCCTCCAAGATATGGTAGACACACACGATGAATGAACGAGCTGACTTCTTCCACTATAGTAGTTCCGTAGAGGCGAGGAGAAGAGCGTTTGGTAAAGGAGGGGGTGGGGGTATGACGAAACTTGAATCAGCCGTCAAAGGGGATCGTATGAAAAGAATATATGCCAATTAGAGAAACGACTGGAGCAGGTCGAAATGAGAAGGCACCACAGATACACAAACGATGAGAGAAGAGGGGTTCTTAACCTAAACAGGCAGAAAGAGAAGAGAGGCAGGGAGGGGGGTAGGGAGAGAACAGTTGAAAAATATGGTTAATGAAGAGGGAAGGGGGGAATTCATTCGTAGATGCTATAATTATGTAGGAACACTGGACTTACATATGCCATATTTGCTGTTTGAGCATAGTCGTCATGACCCAACAGAATACGGTGGAATGACGAGGGTACTTCTCTTTTTTCTTTTGTTTACGCAAGGCTTTAATTGGTACCAAATACGTTGGCGTCCAGCTTTTCCGTACCTATCCGCACGGACGACGATGCAAGGGACAGCCAATCCTGGAAACGCTCTTAAAGGCGTCAGTAGAACGTGCCGGTCGCAATAATGATAATAAAACAACTCTGTAATAATCAAGGGGAATCAACACCGGCACATCCACTTATCCTCGGCACGTAAAGGTGGACAGGGCACTCTGACAGGATATTGGTGTTCCGTCGCCCAGACGAGTAGAGATCCATTCTCACACCATTTCCCTCCATGTGATGACACGTTTCTTGAAGGGGTTTGAGGAGGAAAGCAGTAGATGTTGCCACCTACGACTTGGCGTTGCTCTTGACACAGCCGTAGCAGCAGACGCACAGACAGACAATGCGTCATCGCCCTCCATCCCCGGCAGCCAAAAGGTATCTTGGTAAGCGGCTAGAATAATTGAGCTATCCACTGCTCGTCTGCCCTTCCTTTAAAAGCCCTGAGGCGCTCTTCCTTTTATGCTGCCAGAGTCCCGCGAACTCCTTTCCACCGACGCGTGGGTTATGATCACTGCTCATGCACCACAAGATAGAGAGAGAGGATTCATGATAGCTTCCTTGTGTGTGTGTGTGTGTGTCTGTGTATCAGACTACCTGTGAGTGTACCTGCTTTTCCCTCCGCCGCTGTGACGAAGTGTAACCGAGCAGAGGGAGAGAGAGAAGGGCCTCGATAACAGGCCAGCACACCGCCGCAGCCACCGCCTAGAACAAAAAAGCGAATAGGAGAAGGGAACGAGAACACGGAGGATGAATGCATGAGCACAATGAAAGGGAACGACAGTCCGTCATGAACGTTAAAACGGGAGACATCGATGCTGAACACGACCACGTCAACGCACCTCGCGCACAGCGGCGGATTTCCACCCGCTTGAACTGTTACATACACCCACCACCCACCAACGCACCTCAAGCCCCCCCCACCCCTCCCAAACTAACCCGCACAGATTCTAGCGGCGGTGTGGCGGAGGGCCGGGGCGCGGCTGCTGCGCTTGTAGCGCGCGGATATGCAGCGTCATCGCCTCGTCGTCCCGCTCCAGACGCTCCTGCACCTCCTGTAGCCACTTGCTGGGACCGTGCCCCTCTTGCTTGGCCAGCAGCAGCTCCTTCATCCGCGCAGCGCGGGTGTGGACGGCGCTGCCTCTGGGAAACTCCAGTTGCCGCCGCTTCGCCGCTGCCACCTGCTCCTCGGTCGGTGGGGAGACCGGGACGCTGAAGGCCGTGCGCTGCTCCTCGCGCCGCTCCGCCGTCACCGGCCCCATCTGCTGCTGGGCGTAGAAGGCCTTCTCGTCGTTCCGCAGCGACTGCTGCTCGCTGCGCGCAAGAATGGCCTCCTCCAGGCGCTGCTCAAACTGCTTCTGCGCCGCCGCGTCGAGGGCGTTCTCCGCCTCCGCAAGCTCATCCGGCACCGTGAAGAGGAATGGGACGGCAATGAGCGGCGCAGCGGCCCCGGCAGTGGCGGGTCGGGCCTGTGGCCGGCTGGCGCCGCCGCGGCGCAGGGAGGAGGTGGCCCGCGCGGCTGCAAGCGGTACGCCGGAGGTGCGGGGCCGCAGAATCGCGCACGGCCCGAGGCGGGGGGCGCGGTCGGTGACGTCGCCGTCCTCCCCCTCCTCATCGGCGACGCTCTCCTGCTGCGGGGGGTTCACGACGCCGAGAAGCTCGTAGGCCTGGTTCTCGTTCGCCAGCACCGCGCCGAGTCGGCTGCGGGTGTGCGGGCCGCCCGCTAGCAGTGCATCGACGGCCGGCTGCAGGCTAGCAAGCGCGTGCGGATCCCGCACCTGCCGCTCAGTATTCATAACATACACATACTGCCCTTTGTCGTACCCCTTCATCGACTCCAGGCAGCTGATCGGCGCGGTGAAACGCAGCACCGTCCCCCCAGCGGCGGGGGGTTCCTCCGCACCCTCCACCCGCGGCTTTTTCGTCGCTGGCGCCCCGACGTCCGCCTCCTCCCCCCTTGCTACTGTCGATGCGGCTGCGGCCGCGGCGGTATGAGGGGCTGGAAACAGTTGACACTCCACCATCACTTCCGTAGCGGCGGTCGGCTCGATGTCGACGACGGTGACGACCTTGTCTCCAATGGTGCCAGAGGGGGCATCGGCGCACGGCACGGCGTGGGCGAGGTAGAAAACAGAGCCCACCATCGCCCGGGCCTCGGCAAACTCGGGCGAGCTGCCTGCCGCCTCCTTCCCGGCGGGGCCGGCGTCCTTGTGGGCGCCGGCGGCGATCATGAGCCGCGCGCTCGCCTGGTTCGTGACGCCGCTGGTGAGGGCGCGGATCATGCGGAGGCCGCCGTCTGTCACCAGCACGTGCCTGTTGTCCGGCAGCCGCACGAGGTTGCGCAGCTCCGAGCGGTCCATGATGTCGACATGGCTGCTGATAAACGTCCCGTACGCCCCCTCCATCGCCGCGTAGAAGCCCGGTTCGTCCATGTCAACAAATTCAACATCGGGGAAGTCGTCGGCGATGAGAGGCGGGACGCACTTGGTGACATCCGTGATCTCCACCTTCACGCCGGGGGTGAAGAGGCCCTGCGTGGCGGCCTTCCGCTGCTGGTGCAGCGCGCGCTGCAGCTCCGTCTTGAGCTTGCGCTTCTCCACCTCCGTGCCGCACAGCACCTCCCCGAGGATCTGTGCCCGAAGCTCCCGCTCCGTCCGCTTGCAGGCGTCGCACAGCAGCACGCGGTTCTGGGAGGTGTGGCCGTGCTGCTGCGCCTCGAAGCAGCGCACCTCGATCGGCCCGAGGCAGCGCCCACACTCCGACGTGTACTGCACCGCGCACGGCAGCGCCGCGTCGGCGCAGACGCCGCGGAAAACGTGCTCGACGGTGCCGTAGATGGGCTCGAGCGTCTCCGGGTCGAGCCCCAGCACCACCTGGTGGGAGCAGGGCAGCGGCTTCTCGACAACGACGAGGCAGTTGCAGGCGCTTGCGCAGGGGAGGAGGCAGGGGTGCCCGCAGGCCATTGGCCGCTCGCAGGCGTAGGGGCAGCCGGCGTGGCGGCTGCTGGGGTGGCAGCGTTCCGTGCAGATGTGGTCGGTGACGCCGCAGTCGTACAGCTGGAGGCAGGCATGCTTGCACCGCGAGAGAATCACGGACAGGCCGTACTCGAGCTGTCGCTGGTTCGGGTGGCGGGCGCAGCACAGCGGCAGGCTGCTGCCGACGAGCGACGGCAGCGTGCCGCGGTGCTCCTGCCGAGCCCCTTCCGCCGGCGGAGACCCCGACACGAGTGGCTCCACGTCGCGAAATTTGCCCATGAACAGCCGCCACTGGGGCCATTTGGCCGCGAGATGCGACGACAGCCAACCGCTGTCGCAGACAAACAGAAAGGCCGATCCCGCGGCGGCGAGGGCGTCGGCGATCCACCCATCGTGGCTTCCCACCTGCCCCACGGAGGCGGGCAGCGGTGGGAGCCCCAGGAGATAAATCACAACATTGTACGTGTGCTGCCTCCCGTCGCGGCGGTTCATAGCCGCCAGTTCATGGTGTGCGAGAAACACTGGCAGCGACGGCGGCAGCGCTGCAGCGCCGTCCCTCTGGCCGTACAGCTGGCGGTAGTCTTTTGCTAGCACTGCCGCCGCCTCCTCCCGCACCGCCGCCTTTGCCGTCAGCGGGACGATTACTGCGACGGTGGAGAGGTCGACCTGGTTCAGGGTCAGCCACCCGAGGAGGTGGCAGACCTTCCGCACGTCGCGGCTCTTCTCAAAGGGCGGCTTCGTCCCTGACGGCTCCCCGTCGTGCGTCCACATCCACAGCGGGCACTGCAGACCGACACCGTGCGCACGGGCGCGGAGCTGCGCGGCCTCCTTGCCATAATAGCACGCCATAATGCGGTCCTCCAGCTGGGCCGCCATTGAGGGGGGCGCCGGCGACGAGGCCATTTATGAACGGCAAATAAATGTCTGTGTGTCGGTATTATTTCCGTACGGACTCCAAAGAGCACCTGAGTCCTGAGATTGAAGGAGGAATGCTGCGGGACGGATAACAACAGCACAGCTCCAGATAATCCCAAGTTTCAAGGGAACAAGAGCGAGCTGAAGAGAAAGAGAGGGGGAGGGAGGGAGGGGGGGTTATAATAGGATGCTCAATGAAAAACCCACAAATCACCTTAGCGAGAATGTGTGGAAATCACTTATCTATAGAAACAGCAGTGCACCAATCTAACAACGTGTTCTTATTTGATCGAAATTAAGCAAGGAGTGCAGTGGAAGACAGTGGGAGTAACACGATATAGGGGTCATGCTATTCCCTGTGGGACATTTTATCCCGCCGAGAGTAACGAAAAGATACAGGGAACGGGCGGCAGGAAAGAAAACAAAAAAACAACAGCAGTTTCCACTGGACAACCGCCTGATTTCGGCAGGAGGTAATTGATCACGAAAATCATTCCCTGCTGCAAATTCAGCGAGAACAACGGCGCGGTACACACAACAGTCTGGTGGTGGGTGTCATATGTTATTTTTCTTGGTGATATTGTTTTTGTTCTATTTTATCCTCTCCATTGTTCTTGATGTGGCGAGGGCCTCTCCGTCCATGGGTTACACATATCCTGTGGTGTACACCTCCTGGGCTGGAGGCTTTCCTGCACACACACACCAGCACGTTGGCACCGCACCACGCTGATGAAACTTGTTGTTGTCTGTGTATGTGTGTGTCTGTGGGGGAGACAGTGGGGGAGCGAGACTACAACGGCTGACGTTCCGGAGGACAGGAGAACGGGAAGAAGGAAGCGATTGGTGAAAACGAAAGCAACCAAAGACGCAAAGGGGAGGGAACAAAACCTGAATATGAGAGACTACGGCTTGCACGCCTGAACAGCTGTGGCAATAGAAGAGCCGCGATGCCTGCTTGCAGAGAGGTGTGAAACCGACGACCACTGCATCAGCACCAGCGCCTGTCTCCAACGACAGGAAGCAGAAGGTGGGGCACAGTCAAAGTGTATAAGCACAAATGCACACACACACACACATACACACGGCGAAGGATGACGTGCAAGCGCGCGTAACAATATGTAGAAGTACAGGGACAATGGCCAAAGAAGAGGCAACTCTCACCGCATCGCCGTCTCATAACATACAAAAACACACCAGCAGGGGGCCTCTGCAGCCCCAGAGTAAACATATATAGGTGTAAGTCCGCCTGCCTACACACCGGGAATGTATATGTGTGCGTGCGTGCATGTGCACATGCACCCATGTATGTTCGGAGATGTGCAGATTATCGTATGTCGGCAGCTGAACCAAACGTGTCCGCATCGGCAAGAAACCAAAAACACACAGGATGCTTAACAAAGCGGCAAGAGCAGCCAAATGAGAGACGTATCAATCGTATGCAAACGATGGCTGTGCTGTATGTTAGCAGAGGGAGAAGAGAAGAACACAGAGAACTCAGCAGGGAAACGAATGGAGAGGGGAGCGGGGGGCATGCCAAATGTATATTTCTGCTGCAGTCCCTCCTCCCTCCCCGTAACCATCCTCACCAACAGAGTGGGTGGAAGTGCTTAGTGCACCAGTGACTCGCTGTGGTGCGTCCGCACGCTAGCCCCGTTGCTGTTCTCGCCGGCCTCCGCGTACGACGAGGGGAGCTGCCGCGATTTGCCCTCGCCGGCGCGGTAGTCGCGACGGCTGTACGGGGCGGAGCCGCTGCGGTACAGCATCGCCTCGTACTGCCGCGCAACCGGCGGCGCGTCGCCCACGTCCTCCAGCTGCGGGCTCGGCAGCGACGCCGTCGGGGTGGAGAGGATCTGCTCGCTAGCCGAGGCGAGCCGCTGCACGCCGTCGAGGTTCTCATCGAGCTGCATCACCACCCTCTCCGCCCGCTCCACCCGCGCCGTGATCTGCCGCAGCTGCCGGTCCTTCTCCCGAATAATGCGGCGCAGCCGGGCGACCTCGGCGCTTTCGCCGTCGTCGTCCGCGTCGCCGTTCTGCCGGCCGGAGAGGGGGTCGACAGTGATTGAGATGGGCGTGACGCCGGCCGCCGCCTGCAGCCGGGACTCGCCGGTGCGGCGCCCTGAGTTGAGGGTGACGTCGCTGACGCTGAGGTCCTCCGTCGCGGGGCGCGCGTGGCGCTGCGGCTGCTGCCGCGGCGGTACGTCCACCGTCGACGGCGCCGTCGAGCTGAGGCGGGCCGGGATCTCCAGCAGCTCCTGCTCACGGCGCAGCGCCGCGATGTCGCGCAGCAGCTGCTCCGCGGCGCGGCAGTCCGCCCCGCGCATCGCCTTGACGCTCTTGTGGAGGTCGAGGACGTCGGCGGCGGAGGCCACCATGTGCTCTCGCTCGCGCTGCAGCCGCGCCGCCAGCGCCCGGTTCTCGCTCGTGAGCGTCTGAATGCGACGCAGAAGCCCGCCCCGCTCCACACGCTCAGCCCTCAGCTCCTCCAGCAGCTCCTCCCGCGTCTTGCGGGCATCGTCGTCGTCGCCGTCGATCGTCACGTCGGCTGGAGAAACGGTCGTGCTGAGGGACGCCTCGCGGTCCCCCGCGGAGGAGTTGCTGCGGGTGTGCGCGACACCGGCGGCGCGGTGGCCGTCGGAGGGGTCCCCGGCGCTTTCAGTGTCAATGACGGCGCCATTAAAGCCAACCCTCAGCGGGACGCTGCCATTCTCGCAGTACGGCGCGCACGGCACGCGGCACGACGGGCAGCGCGTGAGCATCGTCAGCGCGGCGCACCGCGGGCAGCGCTGCACGTGGGACATTACAGGGAAGGAACGGGTAGGGAGGAGGGGAAAAGATGCTTTCTAATAAATATAGTCCTGGAGAATGTGCACAGGAAGAGGTAAGATAAAATTAAAGGCTTGCTTCTTCCCAATCAACGTGCAGAGGTCTAGATAGTGTGTAGGTAATGCGTCTATTGGTGTACCGCTCCTTTAAAACGTATATATATATATATATATATATCCTGAATATGAACTTGATTGTGTAGGGACTCGCTATTAGGGGTATCACGAATGAGCGTTTTCTCCCAGTAGGGGTTTGATACGCGGCGGGATAGCCCAGTGAAGGTAGCGTCGAGTTCGAGGAAATTCAAGGATGGCGATGAAGAACGGCATTACAGAGCGAGCGGTGGGTTGCATGGGGGCGCAAATGTCGATGTCTTTCACAAAAGTGTTCATTCTATTTGTGCAGCGCACACTACGCGCGCGGTAGCTTTGGTTAACGACTCGTGTAGATTGGGGCAGAAGTATTCTTGCTCGCTGGCGGGGTGGAAAGCCACTGCCAGGGTTCTTTTTTTTTGTGTCCGTTTTTCTTGTCAACCCCTCAGTGGCCGGAGTAGGAGTTCTCGCCCCGGACGGCGCGCTCCAGCGCCGCGAGTTTCTTGTTCAGCTGCGTGAGCGTAGGGTCCGCACGGGGCCCTCTCTGTTGCTGCTGCTGCTGTGGGGTCCGCTGCAGCCCCTGTAGCCCACCAGCCAGCGCAGCGGCTGCGGACGGGGAAAGGACAATTCTATCTCTCCGGCCACCGGGGGACGGGGGAGTGCGGGGGAGCCCCGCAGCCGGAGGCCCAGAGGGGCCGGCAGGAGCGTGCTGAATCAGGGAGGGCTCGATGCCTTCGCCGTTGCCGTGCAGCCAGAGGAACGACCGCTGCTCCGTCTCGGCAAGATCCAATCTGCGCTGGAGACGAAGGACGCTTTCTTGCAAGAGCGCATTTTCTTCCACCAGCGCAGCGACGAGAGTGTTACTCTGCTGCCGTGCCGCCTCGCACTCCTGCACATACCGCAGCAGCTCGTCAACGTAGCCATTCGACTCCTCCCACTTTTGCTGCAGCGTCCGACAGCGCCCCTCCAGGACACGGACTCGCTCTTGCAGTGCTAACATGGGAGGAGCCACCGCGGCGTCCTCTAATGAGCGCTCCAGCAGAGCTGTGCGGCGGAAGGCGCCACTCATACTACGATAAATACGCACACACAAAAAAACGGGTAATTATGTTTCCCCACACGCCGTTACAAAAGGACGTGTGCACGTACGACGCTTCTACGGCAAAGAGGGAGTGGAAAGTTGGAGAGCAGTATACCATGAAGGTCGGATGTCTTTTCTTCCCGCACAGTTTGAGCTCGGAGTTAGTCGTGGGACGACGCTAACGCTAGCCCCCGTGGCAAGAAACTAAAAGCCACACCCTTGGTTGGCGTCAGTACCGCATGCCAAACTTCATCGAAACCGTTCCAGCTCTCGTTGGGCCTCCACACAAGTATCACTTTCTTTCCGCATGTCACCATTTCGTATGCTCATCAATACAACACGAATGTTTCTTTTGAATTTGTTTGTTTCTGTTGGGCTGCCAACAGCACACGCGTTGCCGTGTGTGTCGCCCCCTGTACGAGGGGGGGTTATGGGAGTAATACAGT
>AUXJ01001557.1:0-37630 GCA_000482205.1 Herpetomonas muscarum
GGGGGGACACGTGCGAAACTAATATATATATACACACTCATAAAAGATGGGGTAGAAATTTTGGCGTGAACGTTAAAAGCAGCCGAGAGAGAATCACAAGGTAGAAGAGAGTAATGTGAACTTAAAAGAAAAGAAAGGACCAAAATCGACACACATTTTAAGTAGACTCTATTCCACGTTATTTTCTACGTCGTCGTCAACGTCCACGGCTCCCTTGGCGATCGCAGCGAGGGCTTCATGAAGTGGTGTGCTGGTGTGGCCAGCGCTGCGACGCAGCGGCGACGACGATCCGTGCGAGCACTCTGTCGCAGCAGCCGTCGTTGCTGCAGCCGCAATCGTCGAGTTGAGAGAAGACACGACGCTGTACACGCCGGCCGTGACTCCTTCGCCGCTGGGGCTGTGCGAGGAGGAGTGGCCTGGCCCACAGCCCTCCTCCTCCTCATTCACATTCTCGCGGGTCGACAACGCGGCGATGAGGACCGGGCTGTAGCAGCCAATCCTCTCCAGTGTGCGCATGTTGGTGGGGTGGTCCTTGTGAGGTCCCTCCTCCGTTGTTGGGAGCACCACCGGCATGCGCATTTTGTTGTCTTCATTGGCCCCGTCGTCGTCTGTGTACGTGTCGTCGGTGGGCGGCACTGTCGGAGGGTTGCTGGCCATGGGATCGACGTGGGCCCCGTTTGAGACTCCAGTCGGTGGAGGAAGGGCAAGGTACCGCTTCCGAGTGAACAGCTCCTTGCTGGGGATCTGCCGGGGCGGCCCAACGGACTCCGTCGCTGCTGCAACATGACGACGGCTCTCTCCGCTCTTCGCGGAAGCGTAGGGCAGCTGCAGCTGCTGCTGCAGCAGCTGCGGCGGAGTCGCGTACGGCCGCATCACGGGGGACTGCGCCTCGACGGTGCTCGCCGCGCCGCTGTGGTGGCCGCCTGCCGCCGCCACACATTGAGAGGCAGCGGCGGAAGCAGCTGCTGAGGGGCTGAGGGGCGTTTGCCCAAATGGGCCAGTGCCGCTGTCGCCCCA
Organism: Herpetomonas muscarum; assembly: GCA_000482205.1. Classification (NCBI taxonomy): domain Eukaryota; phylum Euglenozoa; class Kinetoplastea; order Trypanosomatida; family Trypanosomatidae; genus Herpetomonas; species Herpetomonas muscarum. The sequence goes on from AUXJ01001557.1 coordinate 1,018, forward strand.
CATCCGCGGGCTGCCACGGGTGGAGTCGGCGCCGTCGAGGGTGCAGGAGGGGCAGGAGCCCGCCGTGCCCGGCCCGCACCCGCCGAGGCCGCAGCCGGGGCCGAACGTCTCGACAGAGTAGCTCATCACCGCCGGCGCGGATCCGTTCGCATAGGAGAGGCTGTCCTCGCGGTGGTGGAAGAAGACCCCGCCGGCACCGCCGTCCTGGTAGAAGCTCCCCAGCTCGTTTGGCCCACCACCGCCACCACCACCGCCGTAGGAGACGGGGCGGTAGAGGCTGCGGGGGCTGCTGCAGTTGCTCGGCGCGCAGATACTCGGCCGGGGCGTGTGACGGAGGCCGACCGCCGCGGCGACGCCGCCGACGCTGCCATAGCCGACGGAGCCGTGACCACCGGTATAAAGCCGCTTTCGGTTGAGCAGCGCCTCGTCCTTGCGAGAAAGCTGGCAGCGGCTGATGGAGGTGCTGGTGCTGCTGGGCGAGTTGGGCACCCGCGGGGAGGGGTTTGCCGAGCACTGCCCGCTGCCCCACGGCCACCCTTTCCCCACCGTCATCCCGCTCGCGCTGCTGGCGAATGTGTGCGTGTAAAAGTGCCCGCCAAAGCTCCCCGCTGTCGCCGCGCCCATTGCGTTGCTGCCACCCGCGGCGTACATCTGCGACGGCGGGGAGGCCGGGGAAAAGAGCGGTGGCACAGCGGGCATTGAGTACCCGCTGTGGCTCGTGGACATCTCGTCGTCGTCGTCGTCGTCGTCGTCGTGCACGCCCTCCTCATCCGCGCTGGACCACCCGCTATCGTCCTCCGCGTCGCGATTCCTCAGTGTCCCCGTTTCCGTGTCGCTGCTGCAGTTGTGGCTGTTGTGGAGGAAGGAAGTTGGACCCTCGCTCCTCTCGAGGATGCTGCCCTCCTCATCGTCAGCGTCGTGCCAGACACCGCCCGCACGGACAACACCATCGTCTCCCCCTCCACCGCCGAGGGGGCCATTGTCAGTGTTGGAACTGTGCTCAGGGGCTCCGGCACTGGGCTGCCCCTGCTGCTGCTGCTGGAGACGGGCGGAGACGCCCCCGTCCCGGTACTCCTCCTCGCGGATCGGCACCTCGCCCCACGACTGCGTGTCGGCCGCGTCCTCGAAGCTCATCTGGCGGCGCTGCTGACGGCGGGCGTGCATCGTCAGGAAGCCGTCCCGCGTCGCGGCGTCGGCGGCGGTGGGGAGACCAAAGCACAGCCGACCAGCAGCCACAGCAGGGCTCACTGTCGGGGCCTCTGTCGCCAAGCAGCCAGTCGTTGAATGGCTGCGGTAGTGTGACGTGTGGTTGTGCGGCGGTGCCACAGCGGTCGGTGTCCCGCTGCAGGGCAGCGAGGCGGATGCGGTGGACATGTGGCCAGTAAGAAACTAGGGCGGCAGGGTGAGAACACAACAACAACACTGAAAGTTAATATAAAACAAAAAGAGAGACAACAGTGCAGTGAATAAAGAGCCAAACAAAAAAAAATAAGAAGGAAATGAATGAAGTTAACGCGTGTGGGAAAGGGCAGAAATCGATCGGTGGGATGAAGTTGAATCGATCGCTGAACTGAAAAGAGGTGACGGGTTCCACCCACACTCTCTTGCAGGAGATGGGGGGGGGGGGGGGTGACCGCAGCACTCGGCCACTGGGTGTCTTTTAGTTTCTGTATCAAAGCAATGAAGGACAAATGCTCAACAGCCAAATAGTAAGAAGGGGGGAGGGGAAAGGGAAGAGAAAAAAACTAAAGATATTCGCAAAACAAAAAAATAAGCTAGGGTGAAGTTTAAAAATAATTCTATGTGAAAGTGTCTTGTACAACGGGAACTAGAGGAGGGGGAGAAGACTATACACGAAACATAACGGAGGGAGCAGAAGGAAAGCAGCGTTATACGAGAAGAGCATCTGGGTCGCAGAGTAGCAACATTCGGCCCTAGCGTGCATATTTCATCTTTTAACATTCCTGACAATCTACTTTCGGTCTATCCAACACCATTTCCGCAATGGGGAATATCTACACCGCTGCACACGCAGCCACTGCCACTTTAGGAGGATGACGTTACGTATCTCCTTCTAATCCGATTTCCTTCTTGTTCAAGCGCTCATTATTTTTAAACTGACAACAGACACAGGTTGATCTCCTCGAGTAGTCTACGAATCACACCATTGGGTAGGGGAATTGAGTATGATTGAGAGGGGGGGGGGGAGGAGGGCATCAGATCTGTGGTGAAGTGTGCATATGCGTTTCTCTGTTTAGTTCCCATTTAGATATTTTTTAATATTAGCCAAAGGAGGCATGGAAAGGCAAAGTACGGAGGCTCACAACACGTGCACAAATGAAAGAATGAAACAGGAGGAGAGAAGTTCCTTCTCTCTTTGCGGTTAGGAAATTATATGTGGGTGTTTTGTTAAACGTGTCCCTCGTCAAACCAGAAGGATATATATATATTGTGGAAACAAGAGGAAGAAACACAAACAAAAGGAAAGAAGGGAAAATGGAGGGAGGGGGGAGGAGAAATGAGGTTACGCATCAAGCTCTCTGTGTAGTATGTGCGTCTGCCCCGCAGTAACACACACGCAAACAAGTGTATAGTGAAGGTGGTCAGAAAAAAAACAAAAAAGAGAAAAAAATGTGACAGAGAGGGAGACGGAGGGTAAAAAAGGATAAACCTCTCCATTCCCAAGAACGACGGAGGAGGGCAGACGGTAGGTGCTGTTCTTTCTCCAGTGTAGCTGTCTTAACTCAGAGCTTCTTTTCTTTTTTTTACTTTTTAGTCCACACTGCACGGGGACAAAGAACATAGAAAGATCTGCACAACGCAAATGATGTAAAAAACAAACAATTAGACATATATATATATATATATATTTATGTACTTATATAAACGTAACAGGACAGAAAACAATTTACGGCCGGGAGAGTTTGTTGACCCGTGCACGTGCTACTATACAGACTACCAGCGGGCAAGTGTGTCGATGACGACACACCCGCGGAGGTAGAAGTTTTTTTTTTGGAAAAATAAGAACATAACCAACACTTTCCAATACGAAAAAAGTAATGAGTCACAACTCTGATACGTGGCAGGTGCCTCAGACAACTGCCTTCAAACACCCCTGCAGCAGCTAAATTACACACAAATCTTTCTCTGTGTATACGACGACAGATAACGGTCACAGCAGAGATGCGCACGCCGCCTCCTTTGTTTTGCGCTTAGTGCGAGTGCTTGTGGTTGATGCTGGGGTCCTTGCAGTTCTCCGGGACGCCGCAGCCGCCGATGCAGTCCACCTCGCCGTCGTACTCGGTGCAGTCGACCTGGATGGTGGAGTGGGAGATGCCGAAGCGCGTCTTGCAAATCTCCTTCGCCTTCTTCAGCACCAGCGGCTGGGTCTCGCACTCCGCGACGACGAGGTGCGCAGAGAGGGCCGGGTAGTCGGGGGAGAGGGACCACACGTGCAGGTCGTGGACGGAGCGGACGCCCTCAATCTGCCCGAGCGCCGTCTCGAGCCCGCGGTAGTCGAGCCCAGCCGGGGTGGACTCCATCAGGATGCCGAGGAGGTCCATCAGCAGCGCCTTCGTCATGTTCACCGTCACGATCGCGAAGAAGATGGAGGCGAGGGGATCAGCGAGGTTGTGCAGCGAGTACTTGTACGTCGGCGTCGAGTAGCTGTACTGGTTCGCGACGTAGATGTAGAGACCAGCGAGAATGACACCAAGCGACTGGACGCAGTCGCCAAGCGCGTGGAGAAGAGCCGAGCGGACGGCGAAGCCAGTTTCCTTCTTCTTGGCATCGCTATCCTCCGCACCGTGGCCGTGATCGTGGCCGTGATCGTGATCGTGGTCGTGATCGTGATCATGATCGTGGTCGTGGTTCTCCTCATGGCTGTGGCCGTGGTCATCATCGTGGCTGTGGCCGTGGTCGTCCTCACCGCCGTGGCTGTGGCCGTGGAAGCCGCCGCCGTGGCTGTGGCCGTGCGACCCGCCAAAGTACAGAATCGCCGCACAGGCAATGTTGACCAACATGCCGAGGATGCCGACGACAACCATCAGCTTCGAGTCGATCGCCGTGCACTGCCGGATCTCCTCCAGGAGCTCCTCGTTGTCCTTGGGCACTGAAACACCGCCATTGTTCTGCTTCGCGGTCAGGTCCCGCGCGACCATCTGCGCCGGCACGCGGCTGCAGGCCGTAATGTCGTAGATACGCTGCACCGCCTCAATGACAATCCACAGCACCAGCGCCCAGATCGAGAAGACGGAGATGAGCGTGCCGATCACCTCCGCGCGGTGCCAGCCATAGTTGTACTTGCCACAGGCAGCGCGGCTCGCAGTGACGAGGGCGGCAATGCTGAGGCTGTACGCGCCGACGTCAGTGAGAAGGTGCAGAGCATCCGTGAGAAGGGCGAGGGAGTGGGCGATGATACCGGCCGCGAACTCAATGACCATGAAGAAGAAGCAGAAGATGAGGGCACCGAGCAGCACCTTCTTCTCCTTGTCACGGCGACGCTGCACCTCCGTGACGGCGACATCGACGGCGAGCTCCTCCGAGACGCTCAGCACGTGCTCGTGCATTGTGTTGTAGTTGACCGCGTTGCGGTTCGCGAGGCCAGACTCTTCCATCTTTTCTTGGGAGTGTAGAGTAGGTGATAGGAGAGAAAAACACAGGTGCAGTTCTTAATAAGAGTATATATCCCAGTACTATACTCAACTCTCGTTAGTCTTCTGCGCTTCGAATAAAGAAAAACTTTAAATAGCGGATCGTGTATACTGATCAATGACGGGCGAGAAATTCCTTCCTGGCAACAACGGAAAGAAATGAAAAAAGAAGAGGTGGGCAAACAATCGAATACACGAAACAAAATGTATAATTACTCTATTACAGTTGAAGATTCACTCTCGGGATAAATAATTCGAGGGCGAAAAGCACTTGACTCTTAGAAATAGGGCCTGGAGGGGTAACAGTTCCAGGTGACGCAACACACAACAAATGAGTAAAAAAAAGTTGGTTCCTTAGTTAAACACGGAAAGGAGTTAATTGAAGGAGGAGCTTCGTTTGGGTTCCGGATAGCGTATCAAAGGGTGAGGAAGACGCTAATCCGTTGGTGGACCTTTCCTTAGTGTATACTTAAACGAATATAATATCGAGCGGGATGGGAAAATAAGAACTATACCAATGTGTGTAGATGTAGGAGAGAGCAACGGTTATTGGAAAAGAAGGAGGGAGAGAGAGGGGTGTGGGGTGTGGGGTGTCACAGGATACGACAGCAAGCAACTTATTTCGCTTTTCAGAGAGCATAATATGCATTGTAACGCCTACACGGGAACATGCCAGGAGCAGAGCAATGCACCTGCCTTTCACGCACAGTTCTACGTGCGTTCCACCATCCACAGTACTCAGCGATCACAGTTCCGTCCATTTTATAACTGCAGTTTTTTTTGGTTTGGATGAGTCAAGCAACAGAAAGCGCTTCGTGTAACAACCAACTCGTTTTCTGCGTCTCCCATGGTAGGGGAAAAAATGCTGGACAGAAGGGGGGGGGGGGAAAGTATGATGGAAAGGAATGACACACTCAAAATAAAGGCAGTTGGGAAGGGGTGAGGAAAAGTGTAGGAAAACATATGCCATGCAAAAAGAACTGCAATGGCAGATGTTGCTCTCGTTCTCTCCGTCCTTTTCCCCATCCTCCTGCCACTGACTCTCTCTCTCTTTCTCGTTGGCATGCAATAATGCATAGTATAACTCGAACAGAAGCGGATACCTCTCTCACCCTCCTACGAAAATTCATAGCAATATCATGCAGTTTTGTGCCTGGTTGGTGAATATAAGGGGAGTGGGTGAGGGGGGGAGAGGTCGTTTTTTTTTTGAAACATTTTGGATCAGGGGATTTCCCAGTATATTGAAAGGACCATAATAGGATATTACGGTTCGGCGGGCTACAACCGCTTCGCGCGGTACAATCGGCTCTCGCGCTTCTTTGGACGATAGGCAACGAAAGGGCTCTCCGGCCCCCCGACGTCATCCGCCTTCGCTGGACTCGACCCGCCGCCGCGGCGACTGGCACTGGCCGCCGGCTGCGTCGATGCCCTTGCCATCGACCTGCCACCACCACCACTACGTCCAGGGGAGCTGTTCTTCCCACTGCTGCTAGCGTCCTTTTCGCCGGCTGCGGTGGCGGGTGCTGCCGGGGGGAACATGAGCCGGTCCCGGCGCGGCATGCGGCCAAAGGAGCCGGCGCCCCCGCTCGCGTCGCCTGAGCTGGCGAAGCTGCTGGAGTAGTACCGCAGCGGCGGCAGGAAGAGGTCCTCCTTCTCCAACACGGTGTAGACAGGGTGCGACGCGAGGCGCACGGAGAGGTCGAAGTCGGTGATGCGGTCCATCGTCGGCGGGAAACCGACGCCCAGGCCGCCGTTGGAGCCGTAAGACTGTCTGTCCGCCCCACAGCCGCAAGCACCACCACCACCGCCGCGGGGCGAAGACTTCCCTGCTCCCCCGCAAAGGCTGCGACGGTGGCCGCTGCCGTGGAGAAGGCCGCGGCTGATGGAGTCGCTGCTGGCAAAGACATTGCGCAACTGCTGCCACTCCTCCGTCTCCTGGAGTTCCGCGGCGGAGTGGTCGCGCGGGACGGCGATGAAGGGGGGCTGACGGTTGTCCAGGAGGGGGCTGCTCGTGGAGCGGCCAATGACATCCAGCATGAGACCGTGCGGCCCATCGCTGGAGGACTTTTGCCGCATATTCTGCTGCTGCTGTTTGCGCTGCCCCGGGAGGCCAGACAACTGGCGGGATGGTACGCCGCTGGTGTTCTCACTTGAGCCCCTCTCACCAGCGCGCAGCGTGACATCGTCCTGGCTGATCTCGACAAACACCGCTTCATTGTCAGCGGCCGTGTTACCGAGCCGGCCCATGGTTGGGTGCACCGGGCGCGAGGCCTGGTCCTTGGCGCGCTGGACGTACTGCTCAAAGGTGATGTTGTCCTTCGCCGCGTTCGTCATGACACTCCGCAGCGTCGCGATGAACTCCACCTTGTGCTGTGACAGCCGCAGGGCGGTCGCCCACAGTCGCGCAATGTAGTCCTCCAGATCCTCCTCCTCATCCTCGTCACTGTGGGGAAAGGCATCCTCGCTCGACGTCCCGGATAGCTCGGCGCTGTCGTTGAAGCTCGGCCCAGCAAACCCGCGCAGTGGGCTCCGCGAGGGTCGGCGCCTGCCGTCATAGTCCTTGCTAAGGTCGCTGTCCGTGAAGTGGGGAATCAGCGGGAGGAACGTAAACGTGCACAGCAGCGGTGGCTCAGAGAGCTCGTCCTTCCCCGGCTTGATCTTGAAGCAGACAAAGGGGTAGCACGGGGGGAGGGTCTCCGGTGGGCTTTGCGCGCCAGTGCCGCTGTTGCTGCTGTGGTTGCCCCAGTTGCAGCCCTGAAGCGCCTTGGCCGACGAGAAGAGAACGGCGTCTACGTTGTCGAGGCTAAAGTGGGCCTTGAGCTCGCCAAAGGAGGTGTAGAAGAGCACGTGTGTCTCCGAGAGGCACATGAAGCAGTCCTTGAACTCGGCACCCACCCGCCGGCCAGGGCAGGGGCCGTGCTGGCTGTCGTCAGCGCCGTTGGGCCAGTCCGAGATGTCGCGGCGTGGCAGCGGCCGGCCGGCGTCTGCACGGTCGCGACGGGCGTGGCGGCTCTCATCGCTCTCCTCTGTTGAACGGCCCGAGACGCTTTGGTTCGGCTTTGGGGCAGAGATAACCAGGGTCACGGTGTTCCAGCTCGCCCGCCGCTCTGGCGAGCTTTCGTGGTGGTGGCGCCCCTGGCGATGGTGGTGGTTGTGGTGGTGGCCGTGCCGGCCTGAGCTGGTGTCGTCGTCGGTGGTGTTGCTGACGACCTCGCCCGGCGCGATATGGCGCGCAGCAAGCACCGGGGAAAAGGGCTCCACCACGCCACCGCTCGCCGCCGTCTCAAAGGACATGAACCCGCGCTCGCACTTGTACAGGACGGTAGAGGCGTGTGGCAGAAAGCTGTTCCACAGAAACACGGGAATGTGGGCGAAGCGGATGTCGTTCCGCGGGTCACAGGAGCGCTTGACGTACGCCTCCCAGCGGCTATCCGCCGGGAGGGTACTCGACAATGTCGATGTCAACACGCCACTGTGGTTCCTACTGGCGATGGGCTGACTGAGCGGGGAGCTGCTGCTGTTGTTAGGCGGGCTGTCCGCATGGACGACGTTCCCGCGGCCGGCAGCACCAGAATCCGCGGCAGTAGCGTGGTGGGCGGCCGGATCGCCCAGCCCGGCCTCGAGGTCGCTGTCATCGTCGTCATCGGTCTCCATCTCAGCCTTGGCAATGTCGTCAGGGTGGTAGGAGACGTAGCCCCGGCCGCCCCGCCGCTCCGCCCGCTCCTGCGCCGCGCGTCGCCGCTCGGCGCGGGTGTTGCGCATCCACACATACCACCGCAGCAGCAGCAGGTAGTCCTCCTCCGCGAAGAAGCGCAGCAGAAAGGACGTCCTGCCGCTCTCGTGCAGGACGGGTTCGGTGGAAGGTGCGGAGGCTGCGTTGTCAGCCCGTCCACTCCCTGGGGCACGCACCATCTGTCTCCGCGTGGCCGACCGCATCGCCGTCGTTGGCGATGATGCCCCTCCCCCCCTGCTAAGGCTTAAGCGCTTCTCGCCGTCCTTGCAGTCGCCCTTGGCGACTGCACCCGTGCCCTGGCCCTCGAACCTGCCGTCGGCCTTCTTGGAAGTGAAGAGAGAGAGGAGGTGTGTCTTCATCTTCCTGTAGCTAAACAAGCCGTGCTTGTCCTTTGGTGATGCAGCCGTACCACTCTTTTTCCGCGTGCCCGCCCCTACCTGCTGAGCGCGGGTGCGGTGTGTGTGGCGGGTCAGCAGCCGCTGCCACTGCACGGCGTCGTGGTCGGTGAAGACATCTGTCCGCCCGCGCACCTCCACCTCATAGAGCTCTGCCATGGTGTCGACAACGGGCCGCCGCGTGGAGAGGCCCCTCGTGCCGGCCAGCATCGGCGACTCGGCGCTAGACGGGTGGAGGAATCTGTTCAGTGGCAGCGACGACGGCGACGACGTGGCACCGAGAGGAAGCTGCGGGGTGCTGCCCTGACGCCCCTCGGGGCTGTGGGCTGACTCACCCAGCGTTGGGGTGGAGCGGGCCATCGGCGTCCCCGCCCTGCTCTGGGCCCGAGAGGGGCCGTGGGAGACGTACGTGAGAGCGCTGCTGTCGACAAGACTCAGCTGCAGACCGGCGCGCATTTCGTGCGACAGCGGCTGCGCAGCGGCCCGCGGCAGCGCCAGCCGCACGCGCACTTTTGACCATTTTGTAGCAGCAACGCCTCGCCCGACGGCGGCGCGTGCGTTCGGGCTGTGGAGATTGGGGGAGACGGGGGAGCCGGCGGAAAAGTCGCCGCTCCCCCCGCCGGGTGGCATCTGCTGCCGCGATTGGATGCGCGACGGTGGCTGCGTCACTGCCTGCGCAGTGTTTGGCGAGGTGAAGCCATGAGCCCGCCCCGGGCCGCCGCCGCTGCTCTTCCGCCGGTTCTTCCGGCCACCTGCGGCGTCGGCGACGCGGTGCATGTACAGCCACATGGTCACATCGGAGCGGTTCGCATCCCCTGCACCTCCATCACCGCCAGCCTGAGTGTCGTCGCCGCCGTTGGAACCGCCCCTGCCGTGGTGAGGGCTGTTGGCAGGGTCGTAGGTGTAGTCCTCCAGCGACACCGGCGGCAGGGCGACGAAGACCTGCACCAGCACCCACGCGCGCGCTTGAGTGTCGTAGAAGCGGGCGGGGAAAGCGCACGGAAACACATGCGGTGCCCCCGCGTCCTCCTCCCCGTCGTCTACGCCACTGCTGCTATGGCCCAGTGGGCTCTGAACCGTTTTCTTGGGCATGCAGATATATACAAATACTAAAACCGATGAACAGAGAAAGTGGGAGAGTGAAGGAAATGAGGTGAAGATGGAGAGAAGGAGAGAAACTCAAAACCAAAAGAGAGGGACGGGGTGAAAGAAGTCTTTGGAGAGAGTAACCGGCTAGCAGTAATGGGAAGTTGGGGGAGGGGGAGGGGGGGGGAAGGATGGCGATCCAGTGAAGAAAAGGAAAGGGAAGACAAGTATCACCTCAGTACAGAAAAGGACAGATAGAGAGGCTCGATATTATTCCTATATAAACCGATGGATATATACGTAGGAGGTTGTTTCTTTTGTGTAGGGGGTAAGCAAGGGAAAAGTAACGGAGTCAACTGACGTATCGAGCCGTGGCAGGACAGGAAAGGGGCCAAAAAGAGGAGTAATTAAAAAAATGTATAAGCCTAAGAAAAAAGAAATATTTTCGACTAAAACTAAAAATTATAAATAGTGTTTTTTTGGTGGGCTTTATTTTCCTTTCCTTCTCGGCGTTTTAGGTTTTTGTTCCCACTCTCTTGTATCTTCACGAGAAAAGGAAGTGGGGGGAAGAAATTTGGAAGGAAAGGAAGTGCTAACTAGTGAAGGGTGTTACAGAGCAGAGCAAGTAGGGCGAAATGTTTATTGCGTCCGTGCCTCTATAATGTGTTGGGCTGGGCACTGGACAACACATCTTTAGTGGAAATATTGCACACATTCGAGTGTCTTTATTTAATTGGGACATGATTACCTCCGACCCATGGGGAGAGTATAGGGGGGAGGGGGGTCGTAAGTCATATCGCCCCTCCCTCCCCTTTTTAATTGAAACTGTTGTTTCATAGTAGCGTGCATCTTGTAGACTACGCAAGATGAACACGGGCCCCTTCTCTGCATCAGTTGTTCTCTTTTCTTTTATCAATTTTCGAGGTCGTGGTATATACATATATATATAATAATAATGATGTATATAATAGGGGCGTTCTTTCCTCTTGTGTCCATCTACAGACATGTCTACGCGATATTTGTGCCTCGGACTCCCTATGCAGATGGAAGGAGCCATACAGGGAAGAACCGGCATGCCAGTAGTGGGCAGGAAAGCAGACAAACGTACTGAAGTAGAAGGAAAATGTGTGCTGAAGAATAACAACGGCCTCTGCTGGAAAAAAAAACTGAATGAGGTGAAAATGAAAGAAGATAGTGGAACGGAGTGGGGGCAACGAAAGTGAGCTGGCCAGAGATACTGGCTCTCCTAAAATAATAAAACAAAACGAAGAAAATGGGGGAAGGCAGTCTTGAAGAAGATCAGAAACAGGCGAGAAAGATAAATATAGAGAAAGAAGTGGAGAAGGGGGGGGGGAGAGACACTCTATATGGATACTGATCTACCTTCAATGGACAGTATGAGAAGAGAGGTGTACACCGCCCATAGACTCCAGCCATCCGTAGCGACGGACGACGGAGTTGGGTAGAGATACGAAGGCCCAAAGGAATGCTGGGCAACAGAGTGAAAATCCTTACGATATGATATTCAGATCGTGGATTCACGCAGAATGTCTTGTATGATGCTGATAAATGTCTTTTTGTATGGGGGGGGGGGGAGGGGTTTGAAAAAGGAGTGGGTGTGCTGGGATAGGAATAGAGAGTGAAAACAGTATAGAGAATACCTGATCACGGAGTGTAAAAATCGTTCGTGTTTTGCTAGGAGAAGGAGTGAAGTAGGAAATCTGCCCTGACAAAGCAAGAACTGCCGTCACGCAGCACGCACGACGAGGGAGACATGGGAAGAGGGGTTTGGAAAACATATGAAGAGACACTGAAAGGGGTACTCCGCTTTACGTTCGTGCGTGTGTGCGTGTGTGTTTGTGTGTGTCAATGATGTGCATCGACAAGACGCAGAGACAATGGCGGAGTAGTGAAAGTAAGGGTGGAGCATGGTAAATGAAAAACTTCGTGAATACAATCCACAAAAGAGGGGGTTGAAGGAAAAAACAAAGAGGAGGGAATGCTGGAAAAGGGGGGATTGCGGCGATGCAGACGAACGCGGGAGGGTGGTCGAAAGCATAGCCCATAGGAACATTTGGATAGAGAAACAGTTAAAACCAATAATCGATCATGCGGCATCGCAAGTAATGCCGTAAACAGTGTGGAGAGGGTTCGATGCGGGGGCGATTCTTTCACAAGTGTATAAAAGGGTGAGAGAAGGACATCTCGCAGTGCAAATAAATAGAAGGTAGTTATAGATCCATAGGATAGTAGGTGGAACAGAGGGGGGGGTGAAATGAGAATGGAGACGTATACAAGGAAAAAAACAGCGCAGGGATGGGGTTGTGTAATGTGAAGCACCGGAAAGAGAGTCCAAGGTCCTGAAATACCGAAATCAGCTGATTGTGACGGAGATCAACGTTTCAACGATGATTTCGGCATTTATTACGGTGGGTATCCTCTTCACACTATATATCCATATATGCATACATGTGTGTGCACATCCGCTTTAAATACACTCCTCCACCCCTTCTGAGAATAGAGACCGCACATGTCTGCGTGTCCCCACGTCAACTACTCACATTAGCTTCCTTTAGAGGTACAAGTAATAAAAAGATCACGGCAAGAGCACGATTGAATAGAATGTGTATAAAGGAGACAAACGTGTCTTGTCGCTGGAGAACAGAAACAGAGGGAAAAGAAGCAATAGCCAGTAAGGGGGGGGGGGGAGGGGTGTTGAGGCTCCGCGGCCGCATCCACGCATTGTGAATGCAAGCAAGAAACAAACTAATATATAAACATATATATAAACATGTATAATGATGTATAAACACTTATAAAAAACAATCTGGCGTGAACAGAAAGAGGGATCGAGAGAAGTAATAATTGTAAAAAAAACGTGTTATCATAGAGTTGTGTATCCATCCTCCACGCGTGGGGGTGGGGGGTGGGTCCTCCTGGCGGAGCATGCGTGCAAGCCGACCAGGAGGTAAAGAAAGGACCGGGCAGACACTCAGCGCAAGAGAGAGAGGGGACGGGCTCGGGAGTGGGAGTGGGGGTGGGTTTGTGAAACAAAAAAAAAGAACGTAGAAAGTTGGGTGGAGGGAGGGAGGGGGTTCACATGGCAGTGACCACATAGTTCTGTCTTGAAGACAGCCACGCAAATGAATAAAAAAAGGGGGAACAGAAGGAAAAAGAAGAGCAAAGCAAGTCAAAGAGAGAAATAAGAAGTGAATAAAAAGAGGGGAAAGCTGAAAAGGAGAAAAGTTGAGTTGGGATATGCAGGAAAAGGGCTACCTGTGAGTAGTAGGAGGGAAAAATGGGGCAATTCCGTTGATTGCAACGACGCTCAGGGTGAAGTGATGCTGGTGGGTAACGCACGAGAACACAAAATGGCGAAGTTGCCTTGAGGGCTCTTACACCAAAATGTCTAAGACAAAACGCATGAACTAAGGGCAAAACATGTGAGCGTTGATCTGCTTCGTTGAGCAGGAAAGTAAAACTGAAGGACAGTGGAACAGATCAGAATGTGTAGCCAAAAAAAAAGAAAGGTGAAGAGGATGAAAAGTAAGTGAAATATGAACGAAAAAAAATGTCGCGGAATCTGACGAAAAGGACACAATATATACGTAACTTTGATTGATCATGAGCACTGATAGTGAACTCGTGGACAAATCGGTATCCAACGCAGGATCGTACGTGTGCTCTTTTTGCACCTTATCGCTACACCACAACAAATGACTATAACAGAGGAAAGAGTAAAACAACAAAAGAACAAAAAACGCAGAAACAATATGGCGGCATTCACTAAATCTGTTCTTTCTTTTTACGGGAAAACAAGTGGGTTTCGTATCCTTAACAAAGAATACACGAAAAATAGGAAAGAGATACACACATATGTGTATAAGCATTCTCGGCCCTGTCGTTTTTTAATTCGACTTTTCTTCTGGGGTGTGTGTGTTGAGGTAGTCGGATCTGGGATCGTCTACAAACCTTATATGATGTATGCTGTACGACAAGTAGATCGCGTGTGCTTCCCCCACCACTCAGGATATAAGCAAGTGGAGAGGGGGGATGGCAATGGCTTTCTATTAGGCCACACAGTTTCTATAGCGATTTATTTTCATGACGGTCCTCATCAGAGAAACAACAGTTGGGAGAATAGGACATCCGGAAAAGGAAGAAAGGGCTCCACGCGACGATCTCGTCGGCGCGGCGTCAAAGTCCCACAATAACCCTCATCTTGAGCTTACTTGCAAAGTAGTGCCACTAGTGGACATCGCACGGAGGGCAAGAAGAGCCGCTGCGTTTCTGCGCTGCGGCAGCGGCTTCTGCTGCCTCTCCACACCACATTCCAGTAGGTGTGAGCGGTCCTGTATCCCCACCGACTCGGGGCCCATTCCGGGCTGCTGCTGCCGTGGAGCGTTGAGGACGTCAACAGTGTCGTCGTCGTTGTCGGGTGTGGTCGCGGCGAGATGCGCCATCTCGCGGCTGCGCTGGGCCCAGTAGCTCTCCTGCACTGCCTCCGGGAAGTAGGGCGTCGGCACCACCACAAGCGAGTCGACGTCGTCCACGAGGCTGCCCACGCTGGCATTGGAGGCGGAGAGGGTCGCTGCGGCCGTCGTGAGGAAATCGCGCGCGGCGGTGGTGCTGCCGTGCGCCGGTGTGCCGCACTCGGTGCAGCCGTAGCTTTGCAGCAGCGACGACTGGGCCCCGAAGGAGTGCCCCAGGTGCATGGCCCTGCTCGTAGAGTTAGGGGAGACGGCGCTCTTCCCGAAGGTCCCCGTCCTCGCGATGACGGAGACTGAAAGGTGCGACGGGTGCTCGGCGTGGTACGGAGGGGGGTGAGGCGGCTGCGGTATCCTACCAATCTGGTCTGAGAGTGCAGCCGTGCTGATCACCTGCGGCAGGGTGGCAGACTCGAGAGTCACAGTGTTCGGCGATACACACATGCTGCGGACGTTGTACTGCATTGTTTGGTAGCGGAAGAAGGGGACTACAGAAAATACTTCAGGCTCTCTGCGTTTGTTGCCGCTGTTTTTTTGTTTCCTGCGACGGGTGCTAACAGACCAACTGGTGGAGCGATAAAGATTGTGTGTGTGTGTGTGTGTAGGGTGGGGTGGGGGAGAGATGGGACGATGAAGTGATTTTAAACAAAAAAGGAAAGAGAGAGAACGTTCGGGCGTCTCCTCTACGTGTGCTTGTGTACGTGTTGAGACGTGTACGTGCCTCAGAAAAGACACGGGAGTGGTGACAAGTGCTGTCAGAAATAAATAAGCGGGAAAGTGGGAGAAAAAACCGAAAAAGAAAACGGGGAAATTTAAACGAACCCAAACGTTTGGAATACGAAATTGGATAATGAAGAACTATATACTGGAAGAACCAAGAAAGAGTTTAGAACAACAAAAATAAAGAATCAATGAAAAAGGAAAACAGAAAAAAAGAGGACTTGCTTTGATAAAGAAGATGGAAGACGAAAAAAACAGGAAGCAAAAATATTACAGAGAATGAAGCGAAAAGTTCACGGTTCTCTATCGTACTTTCTTATGGAGGGGTCAGAAACTCAAAAAAAACTTATGATGTGGGTGTGGGTGTCGTATTATCACAGGAGATATACTTATGTATTTTAAAAAAACGTATAGGTGTGCCTAGTTGTCGTTGTTTTTAGCTGTTGGGCTGCACAAACTAGAGGTGGACTGGTGAAGCGGAGGTGCACCAACGCAGAGACGGCACACACGCAAGGAAGGAAAAAGTGTACTTACGGATCGGTGGGTGGTTATCTTTTCCCTTTCGTGAAGTTCCTGTGTCTGTGTGCGTACGAGTTTGAGAATCCTTTTTACGACCAAATTAAGCACTGGATGTTATTCTGCAGAGATATATAAGACCGAATGCCAAGTGGTAGCGAGTGAGAGGGAACAAGAGATGTATTAGATTGTTGAGGATATCATACTGGGAAGGGCCCCTTTGCAAGTTCTCTGCGTCGTTATTACAAAACGTTGCCACAAATCACGGAACACAGGAAATGTATCGCCTTCTAACGCTTCCTTGGCATCCATACTGAACCATTATACACATCTATGTACTTCCTGTTAACATATTCAGCACTTTTTCTATTTGTCTTGTTTCTCCAACACGCAGTCACTGTGCTGCGCGAATATAGTAAGCGTGGGAAAAAGGAACAGGGGGCTCGTGATTGGGCCCAAAATAAGCCTCATACCTACAGGCTACGTGAACGGCTTGTGCACGAATGAAACACACAAAGGGAGAAGAAAAGAAAGGTAGTAGAAGCAACGCTCGAGTGTGGAAAAGGGGGGAATATAAGAGATCGGTGCGGAAAAAGAGGACGGAGGGGCGGAGGGAAACGAAGCAAACAAACTACAGGAATAGAATCAGAAAAAGTAACGGGAAAAGGGAAAATCAAAGGAATGAAAGATACAGACGTACATTATGCGGACGGTGGTGCCAGACGCCATTAGGAGGACCCATCCCTTTTCGGGTGTTCCACTGGAGCGTTCCAAAAAAGCACACACGGTCTTTCACATAACCGTTTGTATTGATGCGTATGTATCCTCAAAGAGAAGAAAATAAAGCCCCGAGTCGAGCTCAGGAGCTCAGAGGAAACAGGGGAAAGAAAGGGGGAGGGGGAGGTCGGTTGAGGGAAGACGAAAAGCGCTTCTAGGCAAGTCGATATCGGCTCAACAGCGACGGAATGTCCCTGACGGACAAGGTCACTCCCAATTGGGTGAAGCAGCAGCTTCAACTGTGGAAATGTGAAAGCAAAGGAAAAGATATATAAAGATATATAGATATATAATACACGTGTATGAATCTCACTTATAAGCGATAGGATTATCATCAACCGGCTCTTCAATGGTCGAAGGTTAAAAAAGGAAAGAAAAACTCACAAGAGAAGCGGGGCAGAAGCACGAGACACCGTTTATAGATGATGTCTGTTCTCGTTACTTCGAGTGTTTGGCAGTGGAAAGGAATCACAACGGACATAATCCATGGCTCCAGTGGTATATATATCGGTATATAGGTATTAATGCCGTAATTAGGAAAAATAAAATGCTTGTAGAGAAAGTGAAGCAGAGAGAAAGAAGGAAGGGGAGAGAAACAAGGGAAATAAAATACCATTGGAGAGTTCGGATGAAAGAGAAGACGCAGTGAACGAGAGAAACAGGACGATCGTTGTGCGGCTTGTGGGGGGGGGGGGAATAAGCATATGGAATCAGGCACGGGAAAATAGAAAGTAAAGATACAGGAACAGTGAAGGTATAAGAAATGCGGAGGAGGAATTTAGGAGGGGGGGAGGGGAGTTAGACAGAAGAATCTTTCCATGTAACAGTGTGTATTACAACAGACGATCTCACTAAGCGACATTGAAAAGGACTAGACAAGGAACGGAACCAAAAGAGAAATCATGGAGAAGGAGAAAGTGGGAAAAAAAAGGAAGATTGAGATCGTCTATGGGTTCAGAAGGTTCTTTCTGTCAAAACTAAGCTGAGCGCAAAAGGGAGAAGGGGAAGGAGGGGCTGAGAATGATCAACTCTTGTTTGCCGGCTGCGATGTGGGGCACTGAAAAGAGGTAACATGTATATATTTATATAAGTACCGATGTCACGCAACGCCTGGGAGCTTCGACCGAGCTTCCCCGAAGACTCCTTCTACTTGCCTACTAGATGCCCTCAGCCCCCAGCCAGTCGCCCGCGTTGACCTGCTTGAGGGCTGACTTAACGCGGGAAAGGTCGCCGACGATTCGCGCGCCGCACAGGCCTGGGGCGACGGTGGAGTGCACCACCCCGTCGCGGGTGCGCGCCAGCACGGGGGCGGGCCGCAGCGTCTCGAAGGCCGCCACCAGCTCCTCAAGGTCGTCGGCGGTGCAGCAGCGGAGCATCCACTCATCGCGTTTGCCCTTCTTGAAGTGCGAGGAGGGCGGGGACGGGGGAGTCGAGGCAGCCCCGCCGTTCTGCTGGTCATAGCCCGGGTGGGCGCCGCTCTCCTCGTCGTGGATGCTGCTGGTAAAGGCGGAGGACGTCACTGACGAGCCGGCGTCCTTCCGTGTCGCGCCGCAGGGAACGGTGCCGACGCTTCCGAAACGAGAGCACCGCCGCACGCGCGCACGGTCCTCCGTCGTCACGGGCAGTGCGACGCCTCGCACCCGCAGTGTCAGAATCGCCTCGCGAGAGTGTGGCTCGTCGACGATGAACTGCGCGTTGTACCGCGGCCAGAGCTGCACCTCCTCGACGTAGAGCTTGTGGCGGTAGGGCATGTTCGTGTTGTCCTTCTCGCTGAGGAACACGCAGAGCTGTGCGGTGTCGAAGGTGGCGAGGCGGTCGTGCCACCGGCTTTGGGCAAAGTAGCCCTGCTTGCCGACTGGGAGTTGCTGCATCGTTGTTAGAGAAGAAGGGAAGAAGAGGGGTAGGGTGAAGTTAAGAGTTCTGTGTATGAGGTCGCTTCTATAAAATGAAAGGGGACCTTTACTCCGGGCGGTAGATGCTAGATATTAGGACCTGTGATAAAGACACTGTGAGGAGTGTGTGTATGTATATATATATAAATGTCAAGCTACACAGGTGCGTTCGGGAAATAGAACAGTGTTGACAAAAAAAAAGAAATGAAAGCATATGACGTGAGTGAATAGGTATAGGATTGCTTCAATGGATGGAAGTGGATTACGGTTCCACTATGGACGTGTTAGTCAGTGAGTGGCCTCCGCAATACTTCGCCTTTACCGCAAGGGATGTGGTGGGGTACGCGACGCATTTGTCGCACGGCTACCTGCTGCTCCTTCTCATAGAAGATGTAGCCAACCGGGGGGCATCCCGTTTCATCGTCAGTGTTTATTATTTTAGGCTCCAAAAGGTAAAACATAATAAAAGAAAGATATGTGGAAAAGGAAGTAAAGTAGCCATATCTACGGTATCGTATTGCATGGAAGGAAAGAAGAAGAGAAGAAAGAAAAAGGCTAGTCACCGAGAAACAACATTTTCGGGTACTGGAGCTCAAAAAATCTATATAAATAAATAAATATGTATATATATAAGACAGAAAACAACCACTCAGAAGTAAAAAAAAGGAAAGGAGTGAGAGGGGATGGTAGCCGCTGCAAACAGGTATCCAGCCACTACATGGCTAGCACGCATGATGTGCATCCTTTGTGTGGTTTCCCCTCTCTTCCTTGCCCATCGCCAGCCGCAGCACGCACGGCAGTAGACGACGACAACAACTTTGCTGCAATATAGAATCTTTAAAAACTTCATCAATTGTTTGGTTATAAGAAAACGTCTTAAGGCATGGTAGTGTATACACAATCGCGTAAAGTCATCTGTTTAGGCGCACCGGTATGATGCCAAGTTATTCAAAGGGGGAGACAATGAAGGGTGGGGAACATGATCATGTGTATCTTCTTATTAGGACCATGGATAATCCAACACACCCCTTCCTTGTTCTTCTTCTCTCCCACAAAGAGCAAACTGTGACAGGAAAGAAAAAGGCGGCGAGATGCAAGCAGAACGGGTATGTGGCATAGTAAAAGTACAAACGAGAAAACAATAGAATCCTCAAAAAAAAAGAGGCAGATGAAAAGGAAAATAAACAACACGAAAAAAATATATATGGAAAACAGGCGCGAACGCAATGCATCTGGTATGTTCACACGAGATCTGATGTGTTCCGTTCACTCGAGTAACACACAGTACAAGGTCGACGGGCCAGAACACAGTCTTCGTGTAGGCGAACGACAGGCTGTCGGTGTATAGTCAAGGATACTCCACTGTCATTCGTGGAAAAAGTAGTGCATTATTCTTTCTATATAAGATTATGTATAATTATTTTTTTGCAAAGGAAAAGGTGGCAGGGGGAGATGAGTCCCCTCGAGATGTGAGACGACAGTGTCGAAGCAACAACAGAGGAAAATGGAAGAACAGTGGCCTCATTATTGAACGGAAGGTGGCCCATTGTCGGTGGAATAAAAACAAGAAAGGGAGGGGGGGGGGGGGGTTGCTAGTGGAGGGTGGGAATGAGGAGAACACACAAGAGCAGCAACAAACGTAATCTTGTTATTATTGAGGTCAGAGCGAGGAAACTCTATATGTATCTGTGTTAGGGAAAAATAGGGAACATTACGGAGAACGGTGGGAAAGGAAAAGGAAAAGGAGAAGGAAAAGGAAAAGGGAGCGACTGTTAAGAAAACTAAAGTTAAGTAAATCGAGCTCAAGTTCAAAAAAAAAGTATGAAGCAATCACGAGTGGTTTTTGTTCACACAGAGGGGGGGGGGAGGTGGGAGGAGGTGAGAAGGTGCTGGGGGAGAGAGTAGTAAAGAATCGAGCTGCCTCGGTCAGCACGTGTGCGAGCAACATCTACTATATGAATCTGTATATTCGTCGGAATGAAATCGAGAGAGAAAAAAGGGTGAGCGTCCAGGGACTATTTTACTCCTCCCCTGGCAACATGTTAGATCCCTGCAGCGCCGAGCCAGTCGCCTGCGGTCACACGCTGGAACGCGTTCGTGACGCGAGCAAGGTCGCCCACCATCTTTGGCCCTCCCGGGCCGTGCGGGTACCTCGGGTACATCACACCTGTGGAGTGAAATAAAGGAAAAGGAAACAAAAGATAAAGTCGCCATCGAAAGATGTCGGGAGGCAATCAAAGAACAGACAAAAGGATAAAAGAGGTTTGTGGAGGTCATTGTCTGACCCCACAGAAGGTTAAGTGTAATGAATGAAGTAAACAAAAAAGGTAAAGAGGAAGAAAACAAATGGAAAAAAAGGTAAATGACGCGTTGAGTAAAAGGGGCACCACCAACGCATGGGCGTGTGTGAGAGAAAATACCCATCTCCACAAGAAGAGGGGGGGGGAGGTCAGCCTCCTGTATAGAGAAATGAAAAGCCACGTAACCGCTCTGGGAGTTGCGAAGCTTGTGAAGGTTGTGGAAAGCACGAAACCACATTATCCTTCAAACAGAGAAGTTGGGCCAGTAATATATATGGCTTGTGGTACGACGGTGGTCACGATCGTTGTTGAACGACACACAATATGCTGGTGCTGCCCGTACAAACCTCTAGATGCCCTTCCTCCCGAGCCAATCCCCCGCTGTAGCGTTCCTAAAGGCCGCCTTGACACGCTCAATGTCTCCGACAACCTTTGGGCCACCAGAGCCCTTTGACACATTCTTCCGCTTAGCCTGATCGACGCGGCGCATCGTCACAGATGCAGGCGTCAGTGATTCCAGTGCGGCGAGAAGGGGCACCAGTTCTTCTGCAGTGCAGCAGCGCAGGAACCACACAGCCTTTTTGCCCTGCTTCACTTCCTCGGCCGTGAGTGGGGCAACCGTCGCAGCCGCTCCATTGCACACTCCCCGGTCGGCGTCACGGAGTTTCTCGCTAAAAGTGGGGCCAGAAGGGACAGAGGACAACACAGTCGACGCTGAACTAGGACCCTTCTTATTCGAAGATGACGAGTCGCAGGTGCCCAGCATCGCATCACCGGCGCCATGATTGTCGCAAGAGTGCTGGAGCACGCTCTCTTTGTCCTCCAGTGTGACTGGCAGCTCTACGCCCTTCACCTGCAACGTCAAGATGGCCTCTGGAGAGGTATCCCAATCGTGAACGTCGCGGGAGGGATACTGCGGCCACAGGCGCACTGTCTTCACATGTAGCTTGTGGTAGTATGGCACATTTACATCGTCCTTCTTGCTGAGGAACACGCAGAGATGCTGCCGGTCAAAGGTCGCCACGCGGTCGTGCCAACGGGTGAATTGGTAGCGACCCTGCTTCGAAACAGGCACCTGCAGCATTCTCTTTTGATCGTAAGTGGAGAGTAGAGCTTTAGCGACTCTGTCAGGAATTTGTATTACCTTGTCAATTTGTCCGGGAGAAACAACTAGGGAGATGACCAAGGTCAGGGGTTGTCTATTGTGTTCAAGAGTTTACGGTGATATAGATGCAGAAGATGGATACAAGGTGGAATATGAATATGTACAAGGAAGCGTATGCAGGGTCATCCACCCGGAGATGACAGCAGTGTGGCACATGTGTCCACAGGGAGGGAAGAAGAAGTGAGTTTGGAAAAGAGAGGAGCTCAGTCTTTTCACACATCCACATGGGGCCCACACTGCAGCACATAAGCTTTGACCCTTTTAGATTTACTCGAGGCCTATGCTGTAACACTGGGTATTCCTTACACTATAATAGTGATAAAGAACGCATATACAATGGGCTGTTATTATTCGTAGGTGTATCTGTGGAGCTGTGGTGACACGAGTAATCACAGGTGAGGATGTGATTCCTCAGATGTTCTGAATATGAGGAAGAGCGTTCAGGAAAAGCAAAAGGTGATTGGAAGTAATAGGGTATGTTTTGTAGGGTGCCTGCTAAGGGCATAAATCCCAGAGTGAAAAAATAGACATATATGGAATGAGGTAAATGCCGTGCAGGGGAAGTATGTGGTAGGTTAATAATTGAAAAGAGTGATCATACGTGAATAAAGTATCGTTTTGGCGAGAAGTCTAGACTGACTTATCTCCAAAAAGAAAGGAATCACCTTTTCGTATGTCAAAATATTGAAAAAGAAATAAATAAAGCGTGGCGTACATCAGTGGAGAAACAATCGAACGATCACGACCCGATCTAAAAGAAGGGGAGGAGGCAACAAAAACAGGGGGGAAAGGGGTAGGAGAAGTGAAGGGCATTATCGTCACCTCCCATGAAGTTAAGTGTAAAAAAAAAGTAGCAGATCTGTAAGTTTAGGAAGACTTGGAACAATAGGTGAAAAGCAATGCTTCATTCAGGAGAAGAGTGTCAATAGCAGCACAGTCATACGTAAACTAGAAAACTACCAGTAAAAACAAATACTGAGGAAATAGACAGGAGTAGATACACGTACACTACATATGCTTTGAGGGTACGTACGTGCATCGTGTGACAGGCACCAAAGCAACCTGTTTCTCCTCTCACAAGGCGTAAAACTGAGGAAAATAGGTTTGCGAGTAGTCATACGATGCAGATCATGGGCGTCCTTGAACGACCCATAACCACCGACGCTGCTCATGTTAGCCACTAGATGTCAATACCCCTCATACGTTTTCCATCCGCAACCTTCGTAAAGGCCGCACGAACGTGCTCCATGTCACCCACAATCCTCGGGCCACTGATTTCGTTTGGAGACTCTTCGCACGTAGCCACGTGACCGCGATGTGTCTCCACAGGAGCAGAGGTCAACGACTCAAATGCAGCGAGGAGATTCGAGAGGTCCTCAACTGTGCAGCAGCGCAGGAGCCACTCCGTCTTCTTCCCCCGCCTGAGCTCCTCAGCCGTGGGTGGGGTGGCCGTTGCGGCGGATCTACTATGTCTGCCTGCATCAGCACCGCCAGAAGCGTCACAGAACGCAGCGGCACCAGATGTTTCGCATGGTTCCTTACCGGCTGCACATAGTGGCACCGAAAAGTCGAGCGAAGCGTCGCCGGCACCGCAGCTCTCATATGAAGACTCGAGGACACGCACCTTGTCCTCCGCACTGACTGGCAGCTCCACGCCCGTGACCTCTATCGTCAAGATAGACTGCCGAGTCGACCTCCAGTCACGGACATCCCCAGTGGAGTAGTGGGGCCACAGTCGCACCGTCTTCACGTGTAGCTTGTGGTAGTACGGCTGGCTCACATCCTTCTTCTTGCTGAGGAACACGCAGAGACTCTGCGGGTCAAAGGTGGCAACGCGGTCTTTCCAGCGAGCGACTTGAAAGCGGCCCTGCTTGGAGACGGGCAGTTGTAGCATCGTGTATATTGATGGTAAGTGGAGCGTAGAGGCTTAACGTCACTGCCAGGCACGTATGTTGGCCTTCCAGCCTTCAGAAGAAATAGCTAGGGAGATAGCCTAGGTCACCGGTAGTCTATTGTGTTCAAGAGTTTACGGTGAGACAGATGCAGAAGATGGGTACGAGGTATCATATGAACATGTACATGGAAAGGTATGCAGGGTCACCCACGCGGAGATGAAAGCGGTGTGGAACATGTCTTCGCAAGTGAATGTGGCAAAGAAGAAGTGAGTTTGGAAAAGAGAGCATCACAGTCTTCTCACACATCCACATGGGGCCCACACTGCAGCCCATAACCTTTGACCCGTTAGATTTACTCGAGGCCTATGCTGTAACACAGTATTCCTTACACTATAATAGTGACAGAGAATGCATATACAATGGACTGTTATCATTCGTAGGTGTATGTGTGGAATTATGGTGACATGAGTAATCACAGATGAGGATGTGATTCATCAGATGTTCCGAATTTGAGAAAGAGCCTTCAGGGAAATTAAAAAGTGATTGGTGGGAATAGGGTATGTTTTGTTGGGTGCCTGCTAAGGGCATAAAACCCAGACTGAAAAAATAGACATATATGGAATGAGGTTAATGCCGTGTAGGCGAAGGATGTGGTGGATTAAGAATTGAAAAAAATGAGCAATCGTTTTGGCGAGTAGGTCGAAACTGACTGAACTCCAAAAGAACAGGGATCACCATTATGTATGAGGTGTTAAGCACCAAAAAAGAAATAAAGGTGGCGTACAGAAGTGGAGAAACAATCGAACGATCACCACTCCATCTAAGAAAAAGGGAGGAGGCAACAAAAACAGGGAGGAAGGGGGTAGGAGAAGTATAATTCTTTATCGCGAGCTCCTGTGAAATTAAGTACTAGAGAAAAAGGAGCAGACACGTAAGTTTCGGAAGACTTGGAACAATGGGTGAAAAGCAATGCTTCATTCAGGAAAAGAGCCAATAACAGCACAGTCATACGTAAACTGGAAAACTATAAGTGAAAACAAATACTCTGGGAAATAGACAGGAGCAGATACACGTACACTACATATGCTTTAAGAGTGTGTGCATCCTGTGACAGGCACCAGAGCAACCTCTGTCTCCTTCCACAAGACGTAAAACTTAAGAAAATAGGTTTGCAAGTGGTCGTATGATGCAGATCATGGGCGACCTTTAACGATCCACAGCGACAAATGCTGCGCATCTTAGTCGCTAGGTGTCATTTCCACTGAACCGCTTTCCACCCGTAACCTTCGTAAAGGCTGAGCTAACGTGCTCCATGTCACCCACAATCCTTGGGCCACTGATTTCGTTTGGCGGCTCTTCGTACGTAGCCACATGACCGCGATGTGTCCCCCCAGGACCAGAACCCAGCGACTCAAATGCAGCGAGGAGATTCGAGAGGTCCTCAACCGTGCAGCAGCGCAGGAACCACTCCGTCTTCTTCCCCCGTTTCAGCCCATCAGGAGTGGGCGGGGTGGCCGTTGCGGCGGATTCACCATGTCTGCCTGCATCTACGCCTCTGGGAACATCACAGAAGGCCGCGACAGATGCTTCGCATGGTTCTTTGACGTCTTCAAACTGTGACTCTGAAAAGCCAACCGTAGCGTCGCCAGCACCACGGGTGTCGTATGCACTGTCGATGACACGCACCTTGTCCTCCGGAGTGACTGGCAACTCCACGCCGGTAACCCCCATCGTCAAGATAGACTGCCGAGTCACCGTCCAGTCACGGACATCACCCGTGGAATAGTGGGGCCACAGTCGCACCGTCTTCACGTATAGTTTGTGGTAGTATGGCTGGCTCACATCCTTCTTCTTGCTGAGGAACACGCAGAGACTCTGCGGGTCAAAGGTCGCCACGCGGTCATCCCAGCGAGTGACTTTATAGCGGCCCTGCTTAGAGACGGGCAGTTGTAACATCGTGACTTTTTTTATGATAGGCGGAAGGTAGATGGTTTACGTCACTGCCAGGAATGTGTATTGCCCTGTTAATGTTTTGAAGAGAAACAGCTAGGGAAACGAACTCTGTCAAGGGTTGTCTATTGTGTTCAAGAGTTTACGGTGAGACAGATGCAAAAGATGGATATAAGGGGTAACATGTGTGCATGTACATGGAAACGTATGCAGGCTTTCCCACCTGGAGATGCCAACAGTGTGGAACATGTCTTCATAAGTAGGGAAGGAAAAGGGAGATTCGAAAAGAGCGTCGTTCCGCCTTTCCATCTGTCCTGATAACCCTGTGTAAAGGTATCCAGTAGCAAACACATTCCCGTCTTCTGCGTATGTATGACACGCATGTCTTCTCACGACACTTTTCCACATACCCACAGTGAAAAAGAATGCATGCAAAGGTCTGATACATTTCGGGAGGCGTATGCCCGGACAAAGAAGGCCAAATTGAACATCAGTAAACATATCGCTCACAAGGTGTCCTGAATCAGAAAAGGAGTATTCACAAAAAAAAGGATGTGCGGAATGAGGTTGATGACATGTAGGCGAGGCCTGTGGTGATTCATCCAGAGGAATGTTTAGAGGCAAACAAGTATCGTTTTCGCGAGAGGATCAAGATGATCATATCGATAAAAAAGAACCAATATGTGTAAAAAAGAGTATTAAAAGAGCGAAAGAATAAGGCATGGTGTACACCAAAGGAAGAAAATCAAACGATCAAGTCTCCTTCAAAGAAATCCCGGGGATAATTCAAATAGGGAAAAGAGCGGAGGGGTAGAGGGTGTGGAGGTCTTCAACAGGGCCTCACATAAAGTTAAGTATAAGAGAAAAAGGTAAATATTAAGTTTTGGAAGAAACGTGGAAGAATGTCGTACACCAAGTCGGTAGCAAAGTGCGTAGGGCAATAGGAAAGCAACTTTCTTTGTGAAGCGGGGTATATCCATCTGCACGAAAAGGTGCAGCCAGAGCTGCGGAGAAGGAGTAGGAACAGCTGCGCACAAGCCAGAGCTGTTTCGCATCCTGCGCCTCTGGTGAGGGCATCGGAATTGTCTGTCCTTTACACAGCATGAAGATGATCTAGGAATATCTCTGTCTAGGCCGTTGCCGGGCACCACGATCGTTTTAAATCAAAACGCCCGCTGCATATGTGACTCATATGAAGCCCTTTTCCCTGGGGCGCTTTCCAGTCATAGTCTTCCTCAAGGCCGTATTCACGCGTTCCATATCACCTACGATGTCTGGCGTAGTGGCGTCCTTTCGCAGCTTTTCACACATTGCCTTATCACCGCTGTATGTCCCCGCAGGAGCAGAACTCAGCGACTCAAATGCAGCGAGGAGATGCGCAAGGTCCTCCGATGTGCAGCAGCGGAGGAACCACTCCGTCTTCTTCCCCCGCCTGAGCTCCTCAGCCGTGGGTGGGAAGGACATCACAGCCGCTCCATCGCCTTCCCCCGAATGGGTGGCATGGGTCCCCCCGTCGCTACCGGCAGGACCAGTGACGTCGCAGAACGACGCGACAGATGCCTCATACGGCTCCTTATCGGCAGTAAAAAAGGGGTCTGAATTTACCGACGATGCGTCGACGACACCATGACTGCCCATTGAGTTTTCAAGAAGGCGAACCTTGTCCTCCGCACTGACTGGCAGCTCCACGCCCTTCACCTGCAGCGTCAAGATGGCCTCTCGGGACGTCCTCCAGTTACGCACGTCACGGCCGGGGTAGTGGGGCCACAGTCGCACCGTCTTCACGTATAGTTTATGGTAATACGGCTGGTTCATGGCTTTCCTCTTGCTGAGGAACATGCAGAGACTCTGCCGGTCGAAAGTCGCCACGCGATCATCCCAGTGGGTGATGTGGAACCGGCCCTGCTTGGAAACAGGCAGCTGCAGCATAGGGGGAGAACAGGAAAGATGTGTGAGGAACTAGCAATGTCACCTACTGTATTTCAGTCGTGTATATCATGTGTGGGCAGGGGGGGGGGGTATACTTAAGTGCGTCAACCTCTCAATGTTTGCGGACAAGATAAAATAGAGAGAGGTGTATGGGTATGCATTTGGGGGTGAATCGTTTGTCTAACGAAAGAACGACTGGAAAACTGTCTTCAAACATACAGAGAAGATATATCTTGACATCGCAAACTTTAAAAACGATGCACAAGCACTCGTATGGGAGGTAAAGCATTCTTCCCCCGCACATTTGATACCTTTTTTTTGGTTACTATTTTCTTTGATGGATTACTTTAACAACCGTGTGCCTCTTGAGGAGGACACACAGTGCAGAATATGGAAGATGCAAACTTAGAAATGGCAGAGACACCAGTCTTTTGAAGTTGATGTCAGGAAGGCCGTCGTGTGGGCTACTGTCGGCCGGAACACGACATCGCACTGAAGAAAAGAAACAGAAAGCATGTGTTTTGGGCGGAGTGTCTAGATACTCATATCAACGAAGACTCAACGAAGCAACGCAATGAAAATGACAAGATAGATCCCAGAGTTGCTGGGCAAAATATACGCGCACGAGAGGAAACAAAGAAAAAACCGACACAAAAGGATACGCTTGTAGTACAATTGTGATCCGTGAATATCAAATGAAACGAGAGAAGGAAAGAAAACACTCACAAGAAGACCTGGTTGGTCTCTACGACAGCTATATACATTGATGTCGCAGGTGGCAGGCAAAGCTGGCAGCCGCAGAAACTCAGACCAGGGAGGGAGAGGGGGAGGGGGGGGGGGGGGGAGTCGTTCGCTTGTATAGATACAAAGAAAGAAAAGTCACCATTAGCCGGTTGGTTGCCGACGATGGCGGCTATAGATATATATGAATGTTCCATTACCGTTTTATAAAATTGATAAATTTTGAGGCGTTCGTTCACGTTCTGACTTTTCAGGTGCAAACTACCGTGAGAACGCATGTTATTTGAGCGCACGGCGCTGAACTGGTTCCAGTGATCCAAAGACCATTAGCTCACCGAGTAGGTTGTCGCAGCGGACGTCGGCCCCATCTCCGTTGAAGGTAACGGCCCGCTGCCGCTCCATAGCACGGATGGACTTCACAAAGACCTCCAGCGACGCGTACGACGGGAAGCGGAGCACCCAGTTCACTGTTTGCTGGGCCACTGATTTGCTCCTTTGGTGGCCTGAAATAGTAGATGATTTGGACGACCGAGGGGCATCACTCCTGCACACCGAGACCTTCCTCTCTCCCGCCGTTGCACCGGCGTAGAGGAGTTGCCGCGCTTGGGGTGGAAGCAGTGGGTTGCCAAAGATGGGAGGCATCGACGCCGCCTCCCTCTTCAACGGCAGCGGCGCCTGCCCTGTTAGGAAACGCGTTGGCAGAGACTGGGTAAAGAAGAACGCATCATCATCAGCGTCGTCGACGACCCGGTCCTCCTCGTCATCGGTGGTGACTGTCGTGCTGCTGGAGGTGCTCCATGGCATGTCCAAGTCATACAGGGAGCTCGTCCTCCAGTGGTTGTCCTCTGCGGTCAACCGCGACAGGGTATCGCGCTTCGTGCCGCACGACGATGACAGCTGCGGTGATGCTCGGGGAGCTGTGTCCTGCAGCGGGCAAACCTCGTACCCCTTCAGCACAACTGTCCTCGCAGCGGCAGAGCTGCTGTTGCGGTCCCGGATCAGCTTGGTGTCAAAGTACGGCCACAACAGCACCTCCGACACCGATAGCGCAGGGCCGGGACGCACTGGGGCCTGCGTAGATTCCGCAGCGGACGCCGTCGCACTCCCGCTGCTCAGACGGACGATGCCAGCGTCCATGTCGAGGGAGAGGGCACGGCTGCTCCAGAGACCCAGCGCGTGCCTACGTTGCCACTTCACCCCTACGCCTCGCACAGGGCTGTCATCACAGGTGGTGGACACACCTCCCCCATAGAATGGCACAGAAGACTCGGCCGTTCGCACAGGCATGACGGTTGGCCAAGTGTTGCAGGAATGGCAGTACTAGTGGTGGAAAACGCACGTATGGTGTTATTTGGTGGGAAAACAAGAGACGAGATGTTTACTGCATGGTATGCCCCACACCGTTGCGATGTCGTCTGTAGGCAAGAAGAAGGCAAAATAAATGCAAATACCACGAGAACGGGAGAGAGGATAGTTGAGTGGACTTCATAGATGTTCGTGAAACAAGTTCACATGAAACATGCCGTGCGGAGTTAATCAGTGATCTCCGGATACGTAAGGAGTATAGCTGCAACAATGTGTGCGTAAAAAGGTGGGATACGGAAATAAATATATACAACACACACGCACAGCCTAACACAGCCACTGCAGCAGATGTTCTCTCCACATCCTTATAACATCCTCTCGCAGGGAAATATGGATGCCATCTATTTTCATATCCGTATTATGTTGTTGTTCTATCTTTTTGGGGTCGGCGGGAGTGGATTACACCTTCGCACACAAGAATGGCGAAGGGACAGTGAAATGGAACAGTTCATGCGTGAGTGATCATGAAAGCAAGTTGCACGCAGGCCTTCCGGTGCTGGGAAAAAAACATTGATAACAAAACGAAAATAACAAGAGGGAGGAGATGGCAAACGAAGAAAAACAAAGTAACAAAGTAATTGGAAAAAGCGACAGGAATCTGTGCAGTAGATGGAACATGAAGTTATATTTAAGGGCAATTCTATACGCGCTGACAAGGAAACAACCCCCTTTGTTCAAATAGGGGGGGGGGATTGCCACGAAATGAACAACACTAAGAAGAAAAACATGGAAGATGCTGTGATGCTCCGTTCAGGGAGGCAGGAAAAACAGGGCACACAGCACGACAAGGTCAGTAATAAAAACGACTATCAATAAATATATATTTAAGCACATGGGTATTAAAGCGCGCATCTACAAAGGTGCACCCCTCTTTACACATGTACTTCGGCTGAGTGACAAACATTTGTGTATATAAGATCGTCGCAGAGCCGACGACCATCAGTGAAGTCGGGTAGGATCCACAACATTGATTTAAAAGATATCTCTGGGATAGGACGATACCGAGATGTGATATATTGGCAAGGTATGTCTGTGAATGTGCGCGTGTGTCTAGATAGACAGCGACACGGCAGAAATGGGATAACTATATATAGGGAAAAGTGGGGAGGGGAGATTGAAAAGAAAACAAACAACACGTAAACCCAAATAGGAGCGAGGCAGAAAAAAAAAGATAGTATTCGTTTGAAAAAAAAAACAGAGAACGGGTGGTAGATACATCCGTGTGAAACAGGAATGAAAGCCATATGTGGGAGATGAAAATAGAAAAGAACAGTCAGTGACAGGGAAAGGGAAGCACTGATGTGAAGTAACAAGAAGTGCATACACAGTAACTGTGTCAGACTTCTATCAAAGAAAACAACGAGGCGACAGTAATGATGTGCACTACCCCTCGTAGTTGTGTATTTTTTTTGAAAGTGGAGTTCAGCAACTGGATGGTGGCAACGGACCAGCCGTGATTAAGGCTAGCAAACCGCCCTCGTAGATATGGATCCATCAAGTTGGTAACGCCACCCCACAGCCGACGAGAAACGCAAGAAACCACACCGGCGTAAAAGAGGGCTGCAATCGGCAATATGGAAAATAAGTTTAGAGAAAGGGGGAGAGAAAGACTGTTACAGAAGTGCTCCGGCATTCTTCTATTTCTGTTTTATATATTCTTTTGTGTGTGTGTATCGGAGCCGAATCTTGTCTCAAAGCGTTCACACAAGATTGTATTTAGTCTTCCCCCCTTCTGTGAGTAGGGGAGGAATATATATATATATATATGTAAATATATAGACTTCTTCTCAGGAGCTGGTGCTACTTGCGCTTGTGCACGAGCCTCTCCTGAATCTCCTCGACAGTTCCACGGAAGGCGCTCAACGGCACCGGGGGGTGCGAGACCACCGGGCCGCGTGACCCGTACTCATCGATCCCTTGGAGGGCCCGGACCAGCGCGCGAACGCCGTCGAGCGTGGGGCACCGCAGCACCCACTCCATGCGCCCCTTGCCGTCCCTGTGCTCTCCACCCACCATCCGGGCTGCGGACGTGCCGCCAACGTTGCCCTCCCCCGCTTCGTCGCCCGAGTCGGAAGAGCTGTCGCTGCCAATGAACTCGTCCATCGCCCCGAGCCCATTCGTACGGCTTACGAGTTTGGTGTTTTCCCTGAACTTGGCGATGCTGCTGCACCCCTGCTGCTTCGCGTACGCCTGCCTCTGCCGCCGCTGCTGCGAGGCGGGGAGGAGGGGGTTCGGGAACAGCCCCGCCGCAGGCACGAACACATCCTCGTCGACCGCGTTCTCGAAGGATCCGTAGCCACCACTGCTGCGGAGAAGGTCAGCATCGTCGTCCTCACTGCTGAGCGCGTTGTGGTCCGTCTCACCGTTCTGGCCATCGCTGCCGTCGGGGGAGAAGCTACCGTCCGCTGCTCCTCCTCCTACTGCTGCTGCTCCCCCTTCGGGAGCGTTTGTGTCCGCAGCGGCGAAGGAGGGGCGGTCGCGCACCTCTGCCGTTGTCTTCCGCTGCGCGCCGTGCACCATGCGAAGGAACTCGTCGTCCTCCTGCGTCACGGGCTGCAGGCTGCCGCGGATCACCAGCGTCCGGGCCGCGGAGGAGCTGCTGTGCTTCTCTCCGACGAGGTAGCGGTCGTAGTGCGGCCACAGCGTCACCCTCTCCACAAAGAGCTTTTGGCTGCCCGTGTGGGATTTGCGTTCTAGAAAGATGTATGGGTCGGTGGGGTGCGTGATAAGGGGCCGCGGCCGCCAGTGCCGCATGCGGAACTTGCCCTGCTTCTCCACCGCGTGCTCCATCGTAGCCGAAGACGTGGGGAATGTGAGTGAAAGAGGATAAAATAGAAACACGGATGTACCTGTGTGGGTGTGATTAGAAAGAATGCAGACCAACCCGTCGTGAACTCTAAGGTATCAACCAAGAGTCCACAAAAAAGAGGCTATGAAAGGGGGGATAAGGGAAACCAAAACTTTGAAACAAAAGAAAGACTGAGATAATAATACTTTTACTGTTCGATGCCCTTCCCTACGAGGGTACAGAAGATGGTGAGAGAGAGAAACGTGAGAGGGGGGATACGGAAAAGAAGTTGCTGTTAACGACACTGTGCGATACAGTGAACATGTAGTGCAGTCTGTGAAAAACTTTTTAAATATGGCCAGAAGTCTTGCTGACGATCATGCATTCTCCTGCCATGGTTTGTTTGCCAAACCGAAGAGGGACAGCGCCCACTTCCATTGTCCAGGGAAATGCTTTGGGGAAAACTGTGCTTTCGACCAACGCGAACCACAACATTTATACTGAAGTGAAGAACTGCAGTTATATTCCGAGAGAGGGGGTAATACGGATTAGAGGCGTCGACCGGTAAGAAGAGTAGCTGACAGAGCAAATCAGCATACAACTGAAAGAAGGGGAAGAAGTGGTGGTGAGAAGAGAAGCGCAAGAGGAAAAAAGCTGTCAACAGAAATATACCTGGATATGCATGTTAGCATATATAAATATCTCCCCAATATGTATATATATATGGTAGGGGTACTTTAGCAAAATAGTTTTGGATACTTCTTCTTATCGTGACTATCTCTTTTAAAAGGGCAAAAGAGCATACTGGAAAAGGGGGAAAAGGGGGGAGACACACTGAGACACAACCTTTCGGGTTTCTTGTTGTTTTTCACTGGCGACCCTGACAGCAGTACCGTAGTGTCGTTTTATTCTTGAGAAGAAGTTAGCATCTCTTTTTTATATATATGCACACACAGTATTGCTACTTGTGCTTGAGGATCAGTCTCTCTTGAACCTCCTCGAACGTGCCAAGGATCGCCTTGAGTGGCACTGGTGGCTTTGGGCGGGACGGGTCGTGCGGCACCCCCGTCTCAACCCCTTGCATGGCCTGCACAAGGGAGCGGAGGCCGTCCAGGGTGGGGCAGCGCAGGATCCACATTTTACGGCGCTTCATAAAGCTGAGGTAACCTTTCGACGACTTGGACCCGGTGCTCCTCCGCGCCTTGCCGCCGTCCTGAGAGCCCTCCTCGCTGCCGCTGTCGTCCCCGCCAGAGTAGCTTTCATTGTCCAGGAAGTCATCGATGGCCCTGAACTGGTCGGCGCGGCTCATGGATTTGGAGCCCTGCCGTGACGTGGTCACAACGCTCCCGCTCTTGCGCCTCGTGTACGCCCGCCGCTGCTGCTGCTGCTGGGAAGTAGGGAGGAGAGGGTTAGGGTATCCCCCGGCACCCGGAACAAAGGCGGCGTCAGGCTCTGGCTCCTCATCGTCGTCCTGGCAGCCATCACCGCCCGCGCTGCTGCTGCTGCCACTGCCCCTACGAAGGGCGGTTACATCCTCGTCGCCGCTGCTGAGTGCGTCGGTGTCCGTCTCCTCATTGCCACCATCCGCGTCGTGCCGCTGCAGATCGTCACCTTCTTGAAGCGCAGCGGGTGGGTCCTCTGTATTTCTGGCAGCAGCGGCAGCGGCGCCTCGGTGCGCCTTGCGTACGGCGCGCAGAAACTCAGCGTCCTGTTCCGAAGGGGACTCGAGGTGACCGCGGATAATAACGGTGCGGGCAGCTGCGGGGCTGCTGTGCTTGTCCTTGATCAAGTAGCGGACGTAGTGGGGCCACAGCACCACCTTCTCGACCATCATCTTTTTGACAGCGGAGGCGGAGTCGCGCTGGAGGAAGAGGCAGGGCTCAGTGGGGTGGGTGACAAGCAACTGCGGCGTCCACTGCCGCATATTCACCCTGCCACGAGTTTCTACCGGGTGCAGCATTAATTCAAAGGATATATTTGCGAAGAGAGAGAGAGAATGGGGGAAAGGGAGGGGATAGAAGGACAGGTCGTTCCGAAAGGAAACGGAGTAAGTATTCACTCGGCAAATATAAAGCAAGGTGCAAAAATAAGGATATAGAATTGCGGAACAGCAAAGGAGAGCTGCTCCACGTCAACAAGTAGACACAAAGTGAGGGAAGTGGGAGGAGGTTTTATATTAGCCTCGAAAAGTGTGTATATTTAAGTATACGGATATACCGTGATATAGGAGCAAAGATGTGCGGAGTACTGCAAGGACACGCACTACCACGCACGTCACGTAAACAGCACAGAAGTGCAGCAACAGGAAGAAGTGTTATTGAGGACAGAGGGTCCTACAGGTATAGAAATATAACAGAAAAGAGAAGAAATAAAGTAGACGGTAAACGACCCGTTCGTTTTAGCTTTTTAAAGACTTAGCGTCGTGTGTACCTTTGGAAACGCTATGGCGTTTCGCCACGTGCCAATAGGACTTATTACTGTGGAGAGAATAATGTGAAAAAAAAGGGGAGTGGAATGGTGAGGGATTCGTAAGGGCGAAGGCTTGTGCATCTCTCAAAGATACAGGTCTGTGTTGACGACATATCTTTGCTATGTGCATACTGTGGGTACATGTACATTCAAAAAAAATCACATATGTACTTCAACTACTGGTTCGAGAGTCACAACTGCAATCTGGTAAGGTGGGGGATCTCGTTTTTGTTTCCTTCTTTCTTTCAGCAATGGAATATGTCAAGTAGACACAGGTATGAAAAAGGGGGAATAAAGACTCACGTATGTGATATACATTCCTGTAGAAGAGATATAATGCCTATACGCACACATACGCTTGGATAGACTTGACCATGGGAGCAATTACCCTCCATCCCTCCCACTTAATTGTCCCCACGCCACTGCGCCTCGCGGATCTTGCGCTGGTTCACAAGGTAGTCCTGCGTGATGGCGTGGAGCTTGTCCTCGGGCAGCACCATGTTTGCGGCCGCCTCCATCTCCGCTGCCGTGCAGAGGCACCCGGTGCAGGTGCCGAGGTACAGCGTGTGGTCCGCGACGGAGGTGGACCAGACGCTGTTACTGCAGAGGATGTCCTCGTGCGTCGTGTTGTCGTCGCACGTGGCGTAGACGAAGGGGTTGTCGTCAGTGGTGCCGTTGCGGAAGTACCACAGCTCCTGCTGCTGGTGCAGGTAGCCCCAGGACATGGGCGGCAGGTGCGGCACCGGGTCGCGGCCGTGGGTCAGGCGGTGGTGCTTGCGCGTGCCGCTGGGGTGCCCCTCGAGCAGCGTGTAAGCGAACTCGTTGAGCGGCTGGTTGCCGGAGCGGGGCTCACCAAAGGTGTACACCTCAAACGGCGCCGTGAAGGCGTCGGGGCGGTCGACCAGCGACGGGTGCGACAGCACATCCAGCGCGGCAATGTACGCCAGCGCGCCCCCTAGTGAGTGGCCGGTGATGAGGAACTCGTAGTCGGGGTACTCGTCGTGCAGCCGGAGGAGGTCCGCTGTCAGGTTCGCCGAGAGGCTGTGGTAGGCCTGGTAGAAGCCCTTGTGGACACGGCACTCCCCCGGCTCCGTCTGAATGGGGTCCAGCGACGCCTCTGTCCCATCGCCGCTGCCCGCCCCTGCGAGCTTTTCTGCGGCAACGGCAGGTTCACTGGTTGGCTCGTCTCCTTCGCTGCTGCTACTACTGTTGTCGCCAGGGCACGGGTAGTGCAGCGTCCAGAAGGTGAGGTCAGAGATCCAGTTGCCAATGTTCGCGCTGCCGCGGAAGGCGGCGATGACGCGGCGGTTGACGTGGTCGAGACCCGTGTACGCGAGCGTGCTCCAGCTCGTGTTTGCGTATACGTTCACAATCTCAAAACCAAACGCGCGATGCGCAGCGCACGGCTCGCCGCAGGACCAGTCCTCGATCTCGTCCGGGACGCAGTACGACGCCTTGCACAGGTAGAGCGAGTACAGGGCGAGCATCGGATCGTAGGGCTTCGGACCGCTGCGTGGCGCAACATCCGCTGTGGTTTCATTCGTGTTAAAGAAGTCCATGTTTCCCAGTAGAAGGATCACAGGAATGGAAAGGGAGAGGAGGAGGAGAACGGAGACGACAGCAGTGGCACCCACACACTGCATGATGCGGCGCACACCGCAGCAAGTTCCAGCTCCGGAGTGCGACTCCATCTTTCGGTTTACACCCTTTACGGGAGATGTGTGTGTGTGGGTGGGGGGGTGGGGGGGGGGGT
>AUXJ01001558.1:0-13516 GCA_000482205.1 Herpetomonas muscarum
ACAGATGTACAAAATAAAAAATCAAAACTAATCCCCTTCCCTCCACCCATTCCCCGGGTGAGTTTATTAGACGCCGAGTGGTGGCGGTCTGTCGCCTACGCACGCCCGGCCTTCAGTGTATGTCAGGTGCGCATGTGCGCGTGTCAGCGTGCCGGGGACTCGCATTATGCGCCGTGTCGGAGACTGCAACGTCCCCCGTCTCTTGCCATAGGCCCACATCCGCGTGTGTGTGGTCGCAGGGCACCCACTGTGCTCTACCCCCTCTTACTTGATGTCCTACACATTGTCTGCCGTTGCCTTCTCTCTCTCTCTCTCTCTTCTTGCTGTGAATGTGCCCTTTTTCCCTTCGCGCACACCGCTTCGTCGATCCACTGGTGGCGCTTATATTATATATATATATATATATATATTGTAGTAGGTTTTGCCTATATATCGAAACCGGCATTAGATTGTGTTGTTTCCCCACTTGTATTATTTTGTTTTCTTATTTTCCGCTGCTCCTCTTTGTTTCCATTTTCAGTGTCGGAATCTCCTGTGCCGTGTCGGATATCACGGTCACGGCATTTCACCCCCTCAACGAGTGCATCCACTTTCCTTCACCCCCCCCCCCCCTCCACACCACCTGTCGGCCGCGGCCCGCCCAAAGTGCCGAGGTTAGATATCTTAGTTGTACGCCCTCCCCCAAAGTTATTATAAAGCGGCCTCATCCGGGACTTGCAACAGAGCTAACACAGCTGCGGCGGTCTCTCCCCCCTCTCCCCCCTCACTTCATTTTCCTTTCACACACTGTCTCTATATACAAATTTATATATATACATCTTCACTCCCTTCTCACCCACCTTTTGCTCGCATCGACAGCCGAAAAGAAAAACAATAAAAAAAGGAAAGCGTACATACACAGAGCACCTGAATCAGGTTTAGCTTTCCTCATCTTTCCTCCCGCCCTCTTTGCTGATCCTTCGTAGATACCCCCTCACCCCTCTCTACAGACATACGCGCCGTATACAATATATACACAGCAGCGATGGCGCAGTCCCGCTTTCAGCAGTTCGCCGTCAGCGACAGCGACGCGGACAGTAGCGACAACGACGCCGCCAGCCGTGAGTACCCCGTAGAGGAGCCCGCCGTCGCCGCGGACGGGACGAACCAGTCCTCCCTGTCGTTCCGCGTCGAGGGCGGCACGTCGCGCAACGTGACGGACGGCGCCTCGCCGCAGAGGGGGACGACAGACGGGCAGAGCATCCACTTTGAGAGCGTCCCGCCGACGCCGATCCCCCCTGCCAAGAATGGCACCCCGCGCGCCGACAGCAACGCCAACGGCAGCGTCGGCCACGCCGCCTCCGCGAAGGCGGCCACCCCGATGGCGAATATTTCTTTCCACAGCGTATCGCAGCCGCCGAACGGTGAGGTGTCGGCCGCCCACTCGACCCGCGAGGCGCCCATCGCCGCATCCGCTCCCCCCGCCGCGGATCAGGAGAGCCACGCGACGCACGTCAGCACCCCGCGGTACGCGCTCCGTGACGGCACCCCGCGCGACGACGGCAGCAGCGGGGCCGCGGCGGCAGAGGCGAAGGAGGGGCAGCCGCCCGCCGACCGCAAGCGACGGAAGGGCACGCGCAAGCGCAGCCACCGGAAGCGCAGCAAAGACCCCAGCGGCGCCAGCGACGGCCGCAGCGACGGCCGCAGTGAGGGCGCGTCGGCGCCTCCGCAGGGGCGGACGGGCAGCCCGGCCCCACCACCGCCGGCGCGGGTCTCCCCTCGTGCCTCGCGTGCGGCCTCGAGTCGCCCCAACACCCCCCGCACCGGCGCGTCTGGCGAGGTGATCTCGCGCCCCGTCACGCCGAGCAACCGCGCGGCCACCCCCGCCACCCCTCACAGCCGCGGCGCGCCTGTCGTGGAGCGGCACGTGGCGCCGCTGGTCCCCGGCCGCAGCAGCGCGACGGCCGCGACGCCCGCGACGGCGCGGTCCGTGAAGTCGTCTTTTGCCTTCGAGGTGGAGCCCGGCTCGGCCGACCGCGCGTCCGCTGGCTCGCCGAAGGAGCAGGCGCCGACGCCACCGCGGAAGCCCGCCTCCGTGCGGTCGACCAACGCGGGGGCGCCGGCGTCGGTGCGCACCAGCTCCGCCCCCCAGACGCCCAAGTCCGTCGCCAGCATGCGCTCCCCCGGCACGCTTGACTTCCACGTGCAGGACGAGGACACCATCTCCTTCCAGGTCGGCACGGAGGCGTCCCACCCGCGCGATGGCCTGTCGGCGCCGCGTACGCAACACCCGCAGGTGCCTACGCAGTCCGCGCTGGCGACGCCGCGGTCCACGTACGAGATGGACGACGACGGCAACGCCGTGCGCGTCGAGCCGGCGCGCATCGAGAAGCAGGTGAACCCCGACGGGACGGTGTCGTGGGTCTTCATCGGCGCCCACGCGGACGGCAAGTCGCCGGGGCTCGTGCGGGTCATCTCGGCGCCGCCAAAGAAGCTGTCGCAGCGCGCGCAGGACATTATGGCGGCGCGGCGGCGCGCGGTGGAGCGGAACGCGAAGAAGCGCCACACCGCCCCGAAGAGCGTTCACCGCGCGCGCCAGCGCTACAACTTCCCGCCGAGCGGCTACTTTGACGAGGAGCGGCTGAAGCGCCACGCGGCTGCCGCGGCCAGCACCGGCAACGCGGAGTGGACGACGCACCGGTACGACCACCAGGCGGCGTGCCAGCGCGTGCTGAGCGAGGAGGCCGGCGCGGACGTGCGGTGGCAGACGGAGCAGATCACGCGCGCCATTCAGCCGGTGCAGGTTGGCGGCGGCGGCAGCGGCACCATCGGCGCCCGCTGCAGCTGCGTCGAATACGCGTCGGACAAGGAGGAGGGCCTGGGCGCGATGCTGCGCAGCGAGGCGGCCCTCGAGGAGGGCTTCAAGCGCTACCTCAACATGCAGCCGATGCAGCTCGCCAACGTGGAGCTCAACGACATTGCCCTGCCGCACGGCCCGGACAGCCCCGCGTCGGCCTCCCGCCGCCAGTCCATGTCCCCGAGCATGGGCGGCGCCGAACCCCGGCGCAACCCTGAGCGCGGCATCGCGACGCTGGGCGGGCTGTGGTGCACCGTCGAGGCCCTGCGCGAGGACGGCCGGCCGGCGGCGCGCAAGGAGGCAAAGGCGCCTCGCCGCGTGATGCGGGTGTGTGGCGGCCCGGCGCTGGGGCTGCCGCTGCGGAAGGAGGGCGAGACGCTCGATGTGCGCTGCTACGAGCTGCTGCTCTTCCCGCAGGAGAGCCACAGCCCGGAGGCGGTCAACTACGGCGCGGAGGGCCTCACGCTGGGCCAGCTCATCTCCCCGCCCGCCTCCTCCTTCCCGCTGACGCCGCGCATCGTCGAGGACCCCATCCAGCTGAAGGAGTACAAGCGCAAGCTGATGACGTCCAAGACGCGCGCCGTCACGATGCAGAACGCCGAGGACGACCGCCTCACATTCTTTGGCACCGGCGGCACGGCAAGCATCGCCGCGCCAAAGGGCAGCGGCAGCGTGCCCGGCACGCCGTCGGCCGCTGCAGGCCCCGGTGCGTCCACGACGGCAGGCTCCGCCGCCGCTGGCGCCGGCAGGTACCTCACGATCACCCTCGTGACGCTCAACCCGCGTCTCAAGTACACCATCGACCTGACGCTGGTCCTCCTGCCCTACCGCGCCAGCAACGTGGACGGCGGGAAGACGCTGGCGGAGGTGCCGCGCTTCTGCCCGATCACAGTCTCCACGCACCGCCGCCTGCAGGGCCTGTCGCTTTCCTTCTCGACGCGATCGTCCTTCATGTCGGCCTACCGCGCGCTTCTCTGGACGACGGAGTGCAACATCATCGACATCCAGGCGCCGGCGGGCGGGCCGCAGTCGGCGGCGGCGCAGAACGGGCTGCCGTACCTGAACCTCCGCGTCAGCGCCACCCCGTCGCCGCTGCTGCCGTGGTCGGCCTCGATGGGCGCGGTCGACCCCAGCACCGACCCGCACGACACGTTCCACGGCAACTGCGTGGACTTTGCCGTCATCACGCTGGCCGCGTCGCCGTCGCTGACGAACGAGAGCGAGGCCGGCTACCGCGACCCCCTCACCCTCGACGACTTTGTCATCGAGGAGTACACGGGCGGCCCGGAGGATGACGAGAACGCCGACGACGATGCGGACGCGAAGAGCCGCCAGGTCATTCGCCGCCGCAGCTCCATCTACACCAACACGCTCGTGCCGCAGAGCGAGCGCGCTGACGAGGGCGTCGGCGCTGGGGCGGTGGGCGGGACGACGGTCGTTGGCCTCACCGCCTTTGGCGTCATTCGCCGCGCCGTGAACCAGAAGACGTCGGAGGTCTTCGACGTGCGCGTGATCCCGCGCAACCGCGCGCGCATGTGCCCTGCCTTTGACGAGGAGTCGAAGACGATCAAGACGGTCAAGGTGGAGGAGGAGCAGCTGCTGCAGCAGGACGTTGAGGCGGCCATCATGATGGAGTACACCTCCCGCCTGCCCTTCCAGTCCCGCGTGTACGGCGTGCTGGTGGACGAGCAGCGCTACTATGTGTTCCAGGAGCCGTGGATCTCGGCCCTGGCCCTGGAGCAGGCGGCCGCGGGCTCCGCCGAGCGCAACGCCCTCGAGTACAACCCCGCCCTCAAGGAGCTGTCGGACCGCACGTCCGTCATGTCGCTGAAGGAGTTCATCCACGGCGTGCTGCGGCCCGCCGGCGTCGACGACGACAGGGAGTACGTCGAGACGGAGGAGGCGAAGCTGCAGATCGCGCAGCTCCTGATCAGCCAGCTGCTGATGCTAATCACCTCCATCCACGGCAAGGGCATGCTGCTCGGCCCGTGCCCGCCCCACCGGCTGCTGGTGCGCATCGAGACACCCGCCACGGCCGACGGCGCGGCCGGCAGCGGTGATTCGTCGCCGACAAAGGCCGGGGGCGGCAGTGCGGCCCCCATCACCTCCAAGGACGTGCAGCTGTGCGTGCTCGACGTCGGCCTCAACACGTACGCGTGGAGCTACGAGCGGCAGCAGTGCGGCGTCCTCGAGTACGTGGCGCCGTCCTACATTTTCGAGTACATGCTCGGCGAGGACATTGGCAAGGAGAGCCGCGCGTGGACGACGCGCGACGACTGGTGGTCGTTCCTCTGCATCTGCTTCGAGCTCCTCGCCGGCGACGGCAGCGCGCTCGTGAAGCCGGCGGAGGAGCCGATCGCCCCCACGCCGACGCCGATTATCAGCAAGTTCTCGTCTCCTGTCGACGTGCTCAACATTTGGAGGGGTGTGCTGACCAACCAGAGCGTCAGCGGCGCAACGGCTGCCGAGGCGGTGGCGGCCCGTGTGCGGGAGTTTGTCCGCGGCCGCGTTCTCGAGTCGATCGCCCCGATGCTGGACGGCTGGATCGCCAACAAGGCTGACGAGCTGGAGATGTTTGGCACGAACCGCGCCGGTGTCGGGAAGCGTAAGAAGGGCGTCGGCCGCGCCGTGCCGCCGGCGAACGCCCCGGCGAACAGCATGATGGGCGTCTCCCTCGCCTCCATGTACTTCCAGAACAACCGCGACACGCCGTCGAACCTGTCCGAGACGGGCGGGCCGCACTTTGTGGAGGAGCCGGCGGAGCCGGTGGAGAACATCCTCAAGGAGATGCCGTGGGTCTTCCACTACCGTGAGCTCTTCGATTCGGTCATCGACACTGTCTACCCAGACGCTGGCGATCTTCCGTGCGCGATCCACGCCCCGACGATTCACCTCCTCTCCCACCCCTTCTTCTCCTCCCTCAGCCTCGAGAAGGTCTTTGACGGCACGCAGCCGCTGCCGCGCGCCGCGGCGGCGATGGTGCGCGGTCGGCTCAGCAAGGCCAAGGTAAAGAGCGCGCTCATTGCCTACCGCCAGCGCACCTACCGCGGCCCGCTGCCGAAGCGCCCCGAGTACCCGCTGATGATCACCGGCTCCGACTTCAACGTTGGCAACAACAACGGCGGTGCCCCCCTCCTCATGCTGACCTCGCCCGCCTACCGCGACGAGCTCTCGGCGCGCAACTTTGACGGCGACGACGGTGTGCCCGCGATGGGGCCGCAGGAGGGCCTCGTGTACAGCCCAGGGAACTCGATGCCGCCGTCGGTGGTGCCGTCGCCGCGCGCGCGGTCCCCCGCGGCCGGGCAGGGCGCTGTGCCAGGGGCGTCGCAGTCTCAGCCGCCGCCGCAGTCCGCGGCGTGGGGCTACCAGAACCGCCTCCGCTCCATGTACAAGCCGGACGAGCTGCAGTCGATCGCGGTGCTCGAGAGCGAGGTGCGCGGCGCGCTCTACTCGCACACGGCGCGCGACTCGCTGACGCGGCGCGAGATGGAGATCCCGTCCGCCGGCGCGTCGTCGGCTGGGACCCCGCGTCAGCAGCAGCAGCAGCAGCAGCCGCTGCAGCAGCCGCAGATGTCCATCACCAACGACAACGACGCGCCGATGATGTACCAGTTCCCGCCGCCGTCGATGACCGCCGCCCCGCCCGCGCGGACGGCCTCTGCGACGTCGAGCCAGCGGCACAGCGCGCACGAGTACGAGCGCGTGCCGTCGCGCAACAGCTCCGTCTTGGCCCCTCCGGCCGATGAGCTGCACTCGGACCGCGGCAGCGCACGCAGCCGCCACACCGAGACGGCTGGCAACCGCAGCACCCCGGCGCCGTACCAGCAGACGTCGACGGCGCCGTTCGTCGACCCCACCACCACCGGCGGCACGGGCGGCGAGAATACCCCGAACCGCTTCAACACGCCCCGCGGCCCGGCGGGCGGCGCGGGCGGTGAGACGGTGCGCCGCCGCGGCACCCCCGGCGGCGGCTCCTCTCGCCGCAGCTACGACGCCGACTTCAACGAAATTGAGCAGAGCCTCAACGCGCTGGCGGCCGGCCCCGGCGGGGCGAGGGGGTCGCGGACGAACAGTGCGCTGTCTGGCCCGCCGCGCAGCACCGCCGGCAGCCAGTCGGGCCGCTGGCCGGCCGAGTTCCTCGACACGGCGCACCTCGACAAGAAGGGCACCCCGGTGAAGCTGTCGGACCCCCTCGACGCCGGCAGCAACGCCGCCGGGGACGTGGCCGGGGCGAACGGCAGCAACCACACCCCGCGCACCCCGCACGGCACCAACTCCATCCGCAGCGGTGGTCACCAGCCGAGCGTCATCATCGCAAGCGAGCCGCACCGCCGCCAGACGCAGCCGCGCACCCCGCAGCGTAAGCAGCAGCCCGGCAGCATCGAGGACGACGAGTCTGTTGTGCTGGTCCCCTCCGACGATGACGAGAGCGGCGTCTTTGCCCCTCACGGCGGCGATCACAGCGCGGGGGCGCATGGGAGGACGTACAACTCCAGCGCGGCGGGCCGCAGCACCCCGTCCCGCAAGCGGTCCGTGCCGGCCTGGCGCAGGGGCTCCGCGGACAGCCGCGACGCCTACTTTGAGTTCTAGCGCGCGACTACTCCTCGGTCGTTTTGACATGGCATCCACTTCGCTTCCGCTTGTGTTGTCGTGTTTTCTTACTTGTGCTCATTTGCTGCTTTCCATCTCCGTCACCATTCTTCTTTCGACGTGTTCCTCTCATACGCTCCTGTCCTTGCCCGTCCTCCCCTTTCTTTTTGTATTGTGTTTTGTTTTTATTCAGATGGTGTAGTCGTCTGGGGGGACCTCCTGCCGCATCGGTCAACCAGCGTCCTTCCGCTGTGTACGTTACCCTTCTTCCATTCCTTGCTTCCTTTTGATTATCATTCTTCTTCACTTTTCCCCTTTGAATACACACATACACAGACGCGCGGGACAACCGCGGCGACGGGCCAAAGTTCTACATATACGCTGCCGTCGTCGACTACTCGTTTCCCCGCTTCTTGTTAGACTGATGACTCTCAAAGTTGCGCGCCCTTACCCTTCTTGTCCTGGCCCGGGTTTTTGTTATTTCATGGTTTCCATTTTCTCTCTCTCTTCCTTTTCCTGTCCTGCATACACACATATATACAACGACCTAATACACATACACACACACAACATGCACGCATATATATACATATATTCATACACACACATACGTGTTCTTCTTTTCTAATGCTGACTCACGATTATATATATATATATTCATATCTGCTATATATATATATATATGTTAAGCAAAGGCAGCGATGAGGTCAGGAGAGCGGCTTTGAGAGCCACGCCTGCTGAGGATTTGTGTTTTCCGTCCATTCTCCGTTTTAAAGATAGATAATCCGATTTGCCTGTCTATTTGAAGGGCGCTGGGAAGCGGAGTGCAGGAGCGCTGACAGGAGATGGCAAGAGTGATATGTGCAAGTGTTTTTTTTCTGCTTCT
This sequence comes from Herpetomonas muscarum, assembly GCA_000482205.1. NCBI lineage: Eukaryota > Euglenozoa > Kinetoplastea > Trypanosomatida > Trypanosomatidae > Herpetomonas > Herpetomonas muscarum. Next base: position 8,313 of record AUXJ01001558.1, read on the forward strand.
CTTTTTCTTCCCTAACTTTGAAGCTGTAGAAGAGAGATGGCACACACACTATCATTGCCCTGCTTTGTTATGTGCGTTTGTGTGCGGTGTACCCCCCCCCCCCTCCCCCACCACCCTTTTCTCCTAGCACGGATATCTCTCTGTTTTCCTGTTTTGCTTTTCCGTTTCGTTTCGATAATCCAAATTATATATATACACACACACACATCCATACATATATATCCAATATCGAACTGCCAGTACTGAACCATCTTATCATTTTCCATTTCGTCCTTGCCGCTGACATCATCTTCAGTCTTGTACTGCCTCACCACGGGGGATGCCGTCTTCGCCTCACCTGGTCGCTGTGTGGTGTGCGACACGGTATCGCAGTATACACCTTGCCGCCTGATTTTCCCCTCCGTTCTGTTCGTTTGCTTTCCCTTCTCGTTGTGCTTTCTTTCATCCCCTCCCTTCCCCTCCCCTCCATTTTCCATTTTCCCTCCCGTCATCAGACACTGTGAGAATCGTTCCACGAACCCGTCGAGAGACGAAGAAGCAGCGGCGGATAAGCGCTTCTCTCCAAAGGACTTTGTGTGGTCAAGACCACTGTTGTGTCCTCCGTATCTTTTTTTTCCCTTTTCGTCTTCCCATACACAAACAGACATACACACACACACACATACACACACTATAAAAATACCCAGAATTGACATTGTACCGCTTATTTATTTCTCCATATCCATACCCTCCTTTACGTCCGTATTTTGACCTCCTGATTTTATCCCCTTCCTCCCACCATTCTATCGTGCCAATCGTCGCCACCCCCTCCCCCCTCCCGTTTGTGTTCATTTGTGTGATGGACATCTGGCTAGCTGTACGCAGGGAGGCATTCCCAACACCAGGAAGAAACATTAAAAAAATGAAGTACCTGTATCGTTTTGGCGCTGTTTCCATATCTGTTTCTTGACGTTAATGTCAGGTGGACGGACAAGGAAAAAGCCCGACCCACAAGTGCTTACAGCGGCACTTTTCGACCACTCAGTTTCGATGCGCCTTGTGTGGGAGTTCGCTCCGCGCCCTCGTGGCTTGTGGGTACGGGCGGAATGCACATAACTTTTGTCCTCCCCGAATCGATAATCTCTCCCCTTGCTTCCTCACTGTTCTCCCCCCTTCAACTAAAACTCTCTCCATTGCAGCCGTTGAGGATAGTTTTCCTTTCCCTTTCTTCTGTGTTGCCGCCGGTGCTGTGGGCTTCGACTGCAGTCAGCGACGCCACACTGCAATATCGACGGGGCATACGGGCAAGCACCCCCCCCCCCTCCCGCCTCTTCTCACACATCCCAACACTCATACAGACACACACCCCTTCCATAGAGTTTATCATTAGTACGTGGCGTCGCAGCAGCTGCACAGGGAAAGCTACAGCAGTTGGCGAGGATACTTTTCTCTCGTGCACCGTTGATAAGTAATCATCATAGAAGCAAAAAGAAAATATCTGTCCCGCTGTGGTAACACCTCATCGCACATTGCCCATACACCTGCCCCACTTTCGTCGCCCCCCCCCCCCCCCCCTGGAAACGGACACGACACGGTAGATCACACGATGATGGACATAGACTTATCCCGTAAGAATATATCGGAGCTGCGATTTGACAACGCTGCGGGCGACGGCGAAGCGTCTGAGGCGGCCGCTGCTCGGGCGGTGACCTCCATCAACGCGGCGCACAATGAAATTACCCGCGTCGTGGGCCTCGGCGCCGTCTTCTCGCGGCTGACGGAGCTCGTATTGTCGCACAACGCGCTGAATGTGATGTCGACGCCGGTGTACGTCGCGCGTCAGCAGGCCCGGCACGCCAGCGTCATGGCAGCGCACGGCCGCGGCGCGCCTGCGGTGAAGCTGTGCAGCGGCTTGCCCACGTGGGTGGCTGCGCTGCCGCCAACGCTGGAGGTGCTGGATGTGTCGCACAACCACCTCAGCAGCCTCGTCACGTGCACCTGCGGGCAGACCGAGGAAGAGGCGTCGGGTGCCGCTGAGAGCGCCGGCGACGACGAGGATGATGACACCCGGCTGCTTCTCCACGCCTGTCCGCTGGCGCTATCGCTCGTTTTCCCGCGGACGCGCCTCCCGCACCTGCGACGTCTCGACTTGTCGCACAACGCGCTGTCGGTAAGTCTGCAGGAGAGCGACGAGATGGAGGAGCTGTGGCAGTCGCACGTCGAGGTGCTCGGTCCCGGCGCCGACGCGTTGCTCCCGCCCTGCGCCGCTGCGGAGGTCGACCTCTCCTTCAACCCCGGTCTCGCCGCGGTGAACTGCCTCCTTGCCTGCGCTCCAGGCGCGGGGGCACCGGCGCTGCGGACGCTGTCCATCGCGGAGTGCGGTGTTGAGGACCTTGTTGGCCTGTCTGGGGCTGCGCTGTATGCGCCACATCTCGCGACGCTGCGGCTCCACCCCACGCCGCTGTCAGTCGCGGTGCACCACTCCTCGCCCAGCGTCCTGGCCGACTTCCTCCAGTCACTCCTCCTCCCGGTCCTGGCCCGGTCGCCGCCGGGCGGCAGCGGCAGTCCCTCGGACTCAGTCGAAAACACAGCCATTGCGAAGGCACTCGCCGACGTCGCGGCGAACCGCCTTTCGCAGCTCGACGCCGCCTTGCGGAGGACACCGGTCGGGGCCCTCGCCGGCTCCGGTGCCCTCTCGGCAGTGACGCTCTGCGTGTACGCGGCCCTCGTCAAGGAGGTGGTGCCGCGGCTCGCGGCGCTGGACGGTATCGCCGCCGTCCCCGAGTGCATTGACGCCCTCGTCCTCGCTGTCCAGTCCGCCCTTCTCTCGCACGCAACCGCCCACAGGTCCGCTGCTGCGGTGAGCCAAGACACAGCCTCCTCCTCCGCACACCCGTCACAGCGGCCGCCATCGCAGGGTGGGAGCCCCACACGGCTGCGTCGTCAAAACAGTCTACGGGAGCTCGCGGCGGCGGTAACCCCTCAGCTGCGGCCGAAGGTCGTGCTGCTGAGTGGCACCGACGCGGCCCGTGGGGCCTCCACCCCTTCCGCTCCAGAGGCCGCACCCCCTCTGCGGCTGGCCACCCCCGCCGGCGCTGAGGACTCGTCGCTCGTTCGGACGCCGCGGACCAGCGGCAGCAGCGGCGCTGCCCTTGACCCCGCAGGGGGGCCCGGTGTGGCGCCAGGCAGTCGCTTCCAGGCGGCGCTGGCGGCGCTGCAGCCGCTGGTGCACGGTCGCAGCAGCGGCGGCGGACCCCCGAGCGAGGTGGACGTGAGCGCGGCATCGCGGGAGCCCACGGACGTCTCGCGGGGTGGTGCAGCGACGGTGCTGCTGTCGTCGTCGGACGCGGACGGCGAGGACGGCGCGGGGCAGGACTGGTTCACGCCCGTCAGCCTTGACGGCGACCCGGCCGTGAAGGCGCGGTACGAGTCCCTCTGCGCGGAGGCCGCGGAGCTGGAGAGGCGGCTGCACCGCTCGCGGGACCGTCGGGAGGCTGTGGGGCGGGTCGTGGCGGAGCTGAGGTTGCAGTTGACGGAGCACCGACAGCTCATCGCAGATCAGCGAAAGACCACGGCCGCGCTCCGTGAGCAGCGCGACAGCCTCAAGGGTCGCATGGAGGCGGCGCAGGCGAAGCTGAAGAAGCGGCAAAAAGAGGTGGCGTATGGAAACGACGCGCTGCGGTCCCGCATCACCACCACCCGCGAGCAGGAGCGCCTGCGGCAGCTGGAGGAGCGGGAGCGGGCCATCGAGAAGCGCGAGCGACAGTGGAAGCGGCGCATGCAGCAGCTTGGGACGCTCTCTGTGAACTATAATGCACCGCCCGTTGCTGGTGGCGGCAGTGCGGGTAAGCCGCTGCGGAGCGTCCAGCTGCGCGAGGCCGCGACGCGGAAGAAGATGGAGGAGCTCGAGGCGAAGGACCCGCTGGCGTACTCCCCCACGCGCTTCCAGCACGACATCCCACCGCACCATGTCAGCGGCGGGGGGGAGCGCCCCAGTCGCCACAGCGCCTCGCGCCGACGTCCCTCGCCGGCAGCGGACCACCAGCGCCGCCACCGGTCGCCCTCCGTAGCTGGCGACGGCGACACGAGTCCTCGCAGTGATCTGCGCTCGCAGCTGCAGGCCGACGAGGCGGCGTACTTTGCCTCCTACGGAAGCGACGACGGGGAGGCGGTCACGATTGAGGAGAGGAGCGTGCACGCGGCCGCCTCGGCGTACTGCCGCTCGCTGTCGCAGGAGCAGCGCTCGCAGCTGCAGGACGCACTCGTGTCCTCCGGCAGCCACTCCCCATTCTACGGCAGCTCCAACGGGGGCAGCCGGAGAAGCAGCCCGCAGCGCGTCGAGGTCCACCTGCCGCCGCCACCGCCGCCGCCGCCCCCACCGCGGTCGGAGGGTCCGCGGAAAACATCGCTGGACCTGCCCCCTCCACCGCCGTTCCCGGAGGTGCCGCGTTCGACGCCCGTCGCGACGAGTCCACCACCCGCGGAGTCTCCGGCGTCGGCGTCGGCGGCGGTGGGGCTAGCGGGCGGTGGGTCGCCAGGGCGCGACCTCAGCGCTCTCTCCCTCACGGAGCTGTTCGAGGCCGCCGCCTCCATCCGCCGGCGGCAGCTCGCCCTGCAGCAGCTCCAGGATGAGTGGCAGCAGCAGAAGCAGGCGTCCTCCCTGCAGCTCCCCGTCCCCGTCGAGTCGCCGCTGCCCGACGTCAGCCCCTTCACCCCTCCCCCTCCCACCACTCACGGCGCGGCGCAAGAGCCGGTGGCAGCTGTGGACGAACGCGGGGAGAGCAGCGGGCCGCCCTCCACCGTCTCCGTTAGCGCCGAAGGCGGCGGCGAGGCGGCCGCAAGCGCACCCCCCAGTGTCGAGACCTCCACCTACCAGACGGGCACGGGTGCTTCTCTCGACACCTCAGCGGTGCCGTCAACGAGTCGCGCTCTCTTCTCATAACGGTACCCCAGGGCGAACAGATGCCGGGTGAGTGGCGTCCTCGAGGGGGGGGGACTCGTCACCGTAGGCCCAGAGCACTGCAGATGAGAGGCGGTGGGACTGCCGGGGAGGAGAGCTTCCCCTCCATGGCTGCGGTGCTGTGGCGACGCTGCTTTACCCCTGCCCTCTAACACCATGAAAAGAAAAACGATCCAAACTGAGGAAATAAAAAAAACATATATGCGGCAATTAAGAAAACAATAATCAAAAATAGATGTATCCCGACAGGAATAACGGCTCACAA
>AUXJ01001560.1:0-16092 GCA_000482205.1 Herpetomonas muscarum
AGGAAGAGAATGTGTAATGGTACAGAGGCACCTGCCGTATTCTTTAGTGCTGCGAGATGGGAGACAGCCCCTCGAGGCCCGCGGGGTCCTCCGCGCCGCCGGGGAAGAGGGCGGCGCTGCCCGCTTCGACAGCGGCGAGCGCCTCCTCACTGAGGCCGCGCTCCCGCTCCCGCAGCTGCCCCGCGACGGAGCGGAGGGCGCTGCAGAGCCGCCCAATGGCGACGCGCCGCCCCTCGACCGCCGCGCCAGCCGCCGCGATCTTCTTTGCCCGACGCTGGAGCGCCGCTTCGCGCGCCTCCAGCGCCGCCGCCTTCTGCCGCAGGTCCTCCTGGACGACGCGAATTGTGTTAGTTGTGTGCTCCAGCGCCGCGGCGTTGCGGGCGGCAGCCGCTCTGTACCGCTCCACCGCCGCCGCCGGCCCCTCCGCGGCGTCCGCGAGGGCGACGAAGGCAGCCGGCACCGCCACCGCGGAGGCCGCGCCAACATAATCCATCGCCACCGCTGTCGTGGCGCGGTGCCACTCGAGCGCCCTGTCGAGCAACGCGGTCGCCTCCCTGCCGCCTGCCTGCCCCGCAGCTGCTGCCGCGGTGGTCGTGGTGGTGGTGGAGGGCAGGGAGGTGGTCGACGTCCCCCCTTTGGGGCCCCGCGCCGGCCCGCGGTGCGTCTTTTTGAGGCGCTCCCGGAGCTGCTTTATTTCGGTTGCCTGCGCGGCGGCGTCGCGCTTGTGCTGCAGCACCTCCTGCGCCAGCCCGGCCGCGCGCTGCTCGTGGGTGTGCGCCTCCCGCCTCGCCGCCTTCAGCTGCCGCTGCAGCCGCTTCACCACCTCCAGGGGCTCCGGCGCCGTCGCCGTCTGCGGCGAGGCGCCGCCCCTGTCGCTGTGGGGTGTGGCCGCCGGCGTGTTCACGACCTCCAGCACCCCCAGCACCTCCGGCTGCCCCAGGAGATCGTCCGCGCCCCGCCCCGCCTTCGTTGCGCTCGGCGGGGCGGAGAGCGGCACCTCCACCACCCCCTCGCCGCGCGCGCGGTCGGCCTGCCACCGCAGCGCCTCCTCCGTGTACTCTCCGACCTCCGCCTGCAGGACGAGGCACTGCTCCCGGAGAGAGTCGCGGTCCAGCCGCGCCCCGCTCAGCTCCTCCGCGAGGGCAGCGGTCGCCTCCTCAAGCGCCAGCGCGTGCGCCTGCTGCAGCGCCGCAGCCTGCTCTGCCAGCGCCGCAGCCCGGCTCGCCTCCCACGCCGCCTCCTTCTCGGCGGCAGCCCGCTCCCACTCACCCAGCGCAGCCGTCAGCCGCTCCACCTCCGCCGCCCGGGCCTTCTCCTTCAGGCGGCTTATCACCCCCTCGCGCTCGCTACCCAGGCTCTCCAGCCCGCCGGTGTGGGCAGCGCTCAGCGCCGCCCGGCCGCCCTCCTCCTCGGTCGCGACAACGTCCCGCTGCAGCTGCTGGATGCGGGCCGTGAAGCGTCCCGTCGTGATTTCGTGCTGCGTGCGGAGCTGCTCCGCCTCGCGTGCGGCCGCGTCGAGCTGTTCCTGCATCGCCACCTCCCGCCGCCCGTCCGCCGCCTCCGTGGATGCGTCGGCCTCCGCGCGCGCCTCCGCCAGCGCCCGTTTCAGCGCGCCGACGGTGTTCTCCAGCATGAACTTGTCCTCCTCCCACCGCCGCGCCTGCGCCTCCTGATCGGCCTGTGCCGCGGCGGCGGCCTCGCCTTGCAGCGCCTCCACCTCCAGTCGGTGCGCGCGCGCCGCCTCCGCGAGCTGATTCTCCAGCGCCGCCCGCATTGCCTCCACTTCTGCCGGCGGCACACCGACGGCGGGCGGGGCGCTACTTTGGTCTGCCATCCACAGCGCGAACTCGGCATGCAGCGCGTCGCGCTCCTCCAGCAGCGACGCCTCCAGCGCCTCCCGCTGCTCCTCAAAGACCGCCGCGAACTGCTGAGTGAGGTGCTCCTGCAGCTCGCGCTCCTGGCTCTGCAGCGCGCTGCGCTGGCGAGAGATCTTCGCCGCGTCGCTGGAGACCTTTTTCAGCGCCTCCTGCAGCGTCGCCTCCCGCATGTCGAGCGAGCGCTTCCGCTTCTCCAGGGCCTCGTCGGCCTCCGCGGATGGGCTCGGCTGCGTGGGCTGTGGTGTTGGCGGCGACGCAGCGGCCGTCGCGTCTGCTGGGGCGGTGTCCCCGCCGTCGCGCAAGGAGCTGCGGGCCGCGGCCACCTCCAGCTGCAGGCCCAGCCGCGTCACCTCATTCTGTAGCGCCGCGCGCTCCTCCATGAGGCGGTCGTTTTCCTCCCGCAGCTCGTTGGAGCGCGTGATGAGCTTCTCTGACTGCAGCGTCTGCTCGTTCAGGAGGTCCTCCAGTATCTGGCAGCGGTGCACCGCCACCTCCGCGTCCTGCTGCACCCGCCGGATCGACGACGCGCAGCCGTCGCACACGGGCACCGGCGCGGACCCGGGGCTCCCCGGCAGCACCATGCTGTTGCTGAGGCAGCCGCCAGAGCAGAAGACCCGGCCGCACGCCTGGCAGTTGTCGGCGGGGCGGAAGATCCCAAACGACTTGTTGCACTGCGCGCACCGCTCCACCGCGTTCTTGCTCGTCCACCTCCCCCGCGGCACCGGCTCGAAGGTGCGCCGCGCCCCTCCAACGTTGCCGCTGTACATTGGGCGCGCCGGAGGGGGGCCCACGCGGTGTCGAGTAAGTTGTGTATGGAATGAATATAATATCTCCCTCGCCCCACTGGGAGGTTAAACCGCCGTTTCTTTTTGGTTAATGTGCGACCCCCGCTCCTCCCGTGACGTTGCCGCGGGGCTCCTCTATTTCTTTCCTTTTATTGTTTTACTTTGGCTGCGGAATGAAAACCGATGGAAAGAGGGGGAAGAGGGGGGAATACCGAATAGGTTTTGGCGGTGTTGTGATGCACACACACCCACACACACACTAAGCCCAAGGACGGTTCGTCAGGGGAGGGTGGCGGTTCCCGGTGGGGTGTAGGCGCGTGTGTGCTGATGATTCCGCACTTGCGCGACGGACACTACGCCCTTCTCGTTTTTTTGTTTTGTGTTTGTTGCGATCGCCTCAGAGGACTGAATATCTCTCCCGCGACGAAGAGGTCGAGAGAGGTGCTTTACGTGAGTATATTGAATGTGCGCGTGTGTGTCTTTGATGGTGTATGTGCGCCAGCCTTCGCGTGCTGAGTGCACCCGGTGTAGCGTGTATTGAGGGTACGAAAGCAAAGCATATGCAAGGGGAAAGGAAACAGAAAGAAATAAAATAAAGGGAGGAAGGACGGACGAGGATGATGTTTTCCCTTTTCTTTTCATTGTGGCTCCAATCCGAGGCATCACGAACCGTTGACGATCCACACACACCCACACACACACACAGGCACAGAAGTCACACGCCCTACGACATGCAGTCGCCGCAGCAGACGCGCGGCTCCAGCCACAGGAATCAGTCACGCAACGCACCCCTGCGCGTGCGCCGTGCCCGTATATACACTTTTGACGTTTACGGAAGAAAAGGAGAGGGGAGGGGGGGAGGGTACGAAGCAAGCGACAGGGCATGTTTTCTGTATTTGAGGAGGCAGGGGGGGGGGGGCAGCATGGAGCTGCATGCAGGCGAATTGTCGAGTGGGACGTCAGCAAGTGCCTCAACGGGTCTATGCACTGTCTTGATATTTTTTTTTTAAATCGTCATTGGCGAGGTCAGCTCCTAACGCTGTCGCGGTTTCACCCGCGGTTGTTATCGCGGTGTACCGTCTGGCGGCGCGTCTACGAGGCGTAGGGCTCAATGATTTCCTGGACGGGGATGCTGCAGCTCGGCACCGGGCACTTCCCGCCAACGTTGGCGGCGCAGTCCTTGCAGAGCACCTGGTGCTTGCACGGGTAGCAGATTGCAGTGCAGACGCGGTTCCTGCACACCATGCACTTGGACCGCTCGTTGATCGTCACGCGGATGGTGGAGGCGATGTCGAGCACCTCCCGCTCAATCTCTTGCAGCTCCTCGAGGCGCCGCCGGGGCAGGTCCTTGATGAGGGGCACCTTCAGGTGCGTCCTGAGAATGTCCTGGCGGATTGTCTCGCGCCTCTCGGCCATGGCCTGCTCTCGCCGCGCGGCGACGGCGGGGTCCTCGTCCTTGCGCCGACGCGGAAGGTCGGGCTTGAGGGCCTGCTTCTTCTGCTCTTCGAGCATGCCGAGGCGGAACTCGAGCTGCGCGAGGCTAGGGAACTGCAGCTTGGACTGCACAGTCATGCTCACCCACTGATCGTACTCGCTCTGGCGGAACGGCGAGTTGGAGATGGAGTTGAACTGCACCACGTTCCCGTTGGGCGTCGAGCGGAAGCACGGCGGCAGGTCAATGATGATGTGGATCTCCGTCGTCGCGGCGTCCGCGGAGAAGCCGGAGTACTTGGGCCCCGCCTTCACCCCCTTCACGCACGCAATATAGTAGTGGTCGTTGCTGTCGCGGCGCTGCTCGTCGTTGCGCATCTCCAGCAGAACCCGCACGTAGCAGCCCGACACCACCTCATTGAAGTTGCGCCAGTCCATGAACGTCACCATCGTCGTCCTAAAGAGTTGCAGGCGGTGGAGGAGCTCCAGCGAGGGCTGCGATCTATTGCTCGACATGTTTGGAGGTCTTGTCCAAATTTCAAAAAAAAAGAACAGGAACACGAAAGAGAGAGAAAATATATAGTGAGACTGACAACAGAAAGGAAGGAATGGGACGCGGAGGAACAAGCAACGCAGCGGCGCAGGGCGGGGGGCTGGAGTGGGTTTCTCGTGAAAATTCACGGTCCTTGAAAAATAATTCTAGTCCCCCTTTTATTGCAACCCTCTAAGTATATATAGGTAGATGCGTGTGCGTGCTTACTCTTCGTTAGCTGCTCTAGCGATTTTCCTATTAATTGTCGTGAGAAAAAGAACGAAATTATATCATATACATACGTATACAAATGTATGTACGGATGTGTGTGTTCAGTGTGGCCGTTGGGTGTTGAAGCCAGCCAGGTGCACCGGCACACAGACGAGGAGGGGAAACAGGGGAGAGAGAGGGGTAGCGGGGGAGGGGGGGGGTCATATGATCGAGAGGGGAGGGGTGGTGGGTGGCATAGGGTACGTCTTCCGTGTCCCTGGGTGCATAGGTGCCGCCCTCGATGGATAGACCATAAAGCAGGGAGGTCGATGAGATAGAGAAATACCGTATGATTGGCGAAAAGAGGACATTCTAAAGTGTGTATATATATATATATATATATATATATATCGTGTAGTAGGGGAGGGGTGGATGTGTCTGTGTGTTTGTGTATTTGTGTGTTTGTGCAAAAGGGGTCACAGGAGTGTATGCTGGGCCTCCATTTGACAGCAAAGGGTTTCTTTTTTTTTTTGGTGGGGCACATGCACTACTTCGCATCTGTGTGTGCGTGCGTGCTTGTCATGTGATCGTCCCTTTTTGTGTATATAAAGACGCTGTGGCAGCGTCTCGATTGGGGGAATGCGGGGAGGGGAGGGGGTTGCCCCCCTCTCGTCCCTCCCCCCACTGCACGTGCAGGCTCTGCTACGAGCGGCGGAGCTTCCGCGGGGGCTCCGCTGCGTCGGCGTCGTCGGCGTCTGTAAGGTCGTCGGGCGGGGTGCGACTGGGCTGCTCCTCTGCCTCGTCCTCGACGTACGTCGCGGTACTGTACGAGCTGCACGAGCGGGCGTCCTCGGCCTCCGCAGTGGTGGTGGGTGCCGTCGGCTGTGGGGGCGCGCCGCGGTGGAGGTGCATGTACGCGGTCGGGTCCTGCAGCGACCGCCGCTGGGCGGTCTCCCAGAGCCAGTCCGGGCTGAGGCAGCGGAAGCGGACGGCGGCGGAGAGGGCGGGTGCGCCGTCGGCGGAGGCACGCGCGAAGGCGTCGCTGGTCATCACACAGTACTGCGCGTCGGCAGCGTCGGCGACGACAACGCCGCCCATCTGCCGCACCGCCTCGCGCGCTGCCAGCGTCAGCGGGTCCGCGTCGCTCCCCGGTGCGGTGGGGAGGTGCACCTTGAGACCGCACAGGAGGCCCTCCAGCGGGTTGGCACTCGCCCCGCCGCCGCTCTTCCGCGACGAGGCCCGTTGAAGAAGGTACGGGCGGGCCGGCAGCACCGTCTGTGCCGCGGCGCAGTCAATCAGCCACGGCGACCGCACCACGCGGCCGCCGAGGCGGAACACCGCTTCCGCCGCGTCGTCCCAGACGTCGCTGATGTAGTGCGTCGACCGGCTGCCCGTCAGCTGCCACGCGCCGTCCTCTGCGGCACCGAGAAGCGCGGCCAGTCGCTGCAGTTCCGCGCGGCGGCCGAGGGCGGGAGAGAGAACGACCCGGCAGTCGGCCAGCACCGACAGGCGAGAGGGGTTGTAGAGCGCCTCGGCGAACCGTGTGTGGAAGCGCACGCAGTCCTCCAGCCACCGCCCGGTGACGAGAGCGGCGCTGGGTGGGGGATTGTCGCGGGGGGTGGGCCCGGCCGCGGCGCCCCCGAGCAGCACAACGTGCGTGCAACGCTCCCCGCCATTCACCGCCGCCCCGGAGTGCACTACCCGCCCGCCCAGCATCGCGACGATGCCGCGGAAGCGCTCCCCCGGGTCGGGGCCCACCAGCTGAGCGCGGACGTCGTGCAGCAGCGACCACCACAGCCGCGGCAGGCAAAACTCCTGCGGGGCTGCTGAAGCGGCCCCGCCCCCATGGGGCCCCGCCTCCACCACGCCCTCCCCTCCCCGTGGGGCTTCTGGAGCCTCCGATGCCGCAGACCGGCGGCTGCAGCTTTCGCGTGCTGCTGTTGCAATCAGTGGCGGCGACGGCGGGCCGCTCCGTGCCGGCTGCGGGCCTGCGGCCGCAGCTGTGTCAGTGCACGGCATCGGTGCTGCTTTGGCTGACTGGAGCTGCGGGGCGATTGCGGAGGATGGCGTCGGCGGCGGCGGCGGCGTCGATGGCCGCCGGCGGATCGGCTCCGCCCCGTAGACAACGACGCGCACCTGCTGGGCTGCCGCCTCCCTCTGCAGCATCTCGTCCGCCGCCACCCAATCCGCCTTTGTGCTGTCGGGCGGGCGCACAATGTGCAGCGACGCGCCGTTCTGCGCCGCGTGCCGGAGGCAGCGCATCAGGCCGCTGCGGAGGGCGCCGTCGTCCACCGGCGGGGTCTCCCCGCGCGGCGCCGTCGATTGCGCCATCATCGTCGCGACGTACACGCGCCCGGCCCGCGCGGTGCTGCCCACCTCCGTCACGATCACGTCGCCAAGACTGCGGTGGCCGACGCTCTGCGCGTACGCGAGCGCGGCCGTGTCCCCGAGAACGCGGCTCACCTGGCCCATGAACCCGCGCTGCGACCACGCCCCGCCCACGGCGCTGCTGTGGCACAGCACGACGCTCTCCGTGTCGGGCACGTCGGGCTGCGTGGCGTCGCCCTTCGTGTACGTAAGACCGCCGCCCGCGACCGGTGGCTCCGCTGCGTCGCGGCTCGCCTCCGACGCTGCGGCCGGCTGCGGCGAGCGAGGCGCGGTGAGGTTGGAGCTGTCGTCGTCGCCGGCGGCTGGGGGCGGCACGACGTAGCTGTCCACGAGCTGCAGCGTCGCTGGGACGCCGGCGGCGGTGAGTCTCTCCTTCGACGTCCGGTAGAGCTGCAGCACCTCCTGTAGTGTGGTGGCGGCGGGGGTGTTCTTGTCTGTGCGGATCCGCAAGATGCGCGGGAAGCGGATCGAGATGCCGGCGGTGTGTGTCCGCGTCACGGAGAACTCGGCGCCGATGATCTCCATCACATCCGCGGCCGCCGGGTCGTTCACAATCATGTCGGGGAGGTGCGAGGAGTGGCAGGCCATCCACGACGGCGGTGGCGCGCCGCGCGAGACGGGCGACATGCTCCCGGTGTACTTGCGGGAGAGAACGGTGATGGCAACGTCGTCGAGGCCGTTCCCAACTTTGCACACCGTCTTGTAGCGGCCGGGCTGACCCGCCGGGACGCTGGCATCGACGCAGCCCATGAGAAAGGTCGACAGCAGCCCGCCCTTGCTGCCGCTGCCATACCACGCGCCAAGCACGATGAGATCGGCCGAGTCCGCCAGGCCGTCGAGGTAGTCCTTCTTGATCTTCAGCCAGTGGCGGGAGCGCGGCGTGTACGCGCTCAGCAGGTCCTTGACGACCAGCCCCTCGAGGCCCTCCGCGATGGCGCGGTTGAGGTGCTGCTGCAAGATGGCCCGGCGCTGGGCCGTGTCGCCGGTGACGTGGCAGAGCTCGGAGAACATCACCCGGTTGCGTGTGAAGTCGACGGCGGCCTTCAGCTCCTCCCGACGCTCCTTCAGTGGGCGCTGGAGAAGGGACGCGCCGTCCTTGTAGAGGATGTCAAAGAGAAACACGCACGGGCACGCCGTCGCAAACTGCGTGCGCTTGTGTTTGCCCAGCGTGCCGAAAGGCAGCGGGGTGGAGGTCTGGATGTCAACCATGAGGATCTCGCCGTCAAGGATGCACTCGTCCGCCTTAATAGCCTTGTGCAGGAACGGCTCCAGCCCGGCGTATTTGTCCGGCTGCATGGGCCGCAGCGAGCGCGCAAAGCACGAGAGGCTGTCGCCGTGCTTGTGGATCTGAATGCGCTCCCCGTCGTACTTGACCTCCGAGAATGCACCGTTGGGGCACTTGGCCAGAACCTGGTCGACAGTCTTCGCCGGCGCCGCCAACATCGGGGCCAGCGGCATGCCAAGCTTGATCTGAGCAGACACAGCACCGTTCTTCACTGCCCCGGTCGCGCGCTTCGGCGCAGCAGCAGCTGCTGCTACCGCCTGGGGAGGGGGCTGTGCTGCCTTCGTGATTGTGGCAGGGGCCGCCTCCGCACCGTCGTCGAGGGGGTCGTTCTCGGGGAGGCTCTGGGTGCTGCCGCGGGCCCGCACGCGGCGCGCCACCTCCTGGATATCCGCGCAGTGCTGGAAAATCTCGTACGCGCTCGGGTGCAGCCCTTTCAGGACGACCCGGAGGCCTGCCCCAAGCCGCAGATCCAGCTTCAGCTCGCGGAAGAAAAGGTATACGGCGTTCGAGCAGGCCTCCTTCATGAAGGCGTGCACCACCCCCACCCGCAGCACCTCGGTCGACGCAGTCTCCATCTGCACAAGGAAGGAGTCGAAGCGCTCCAGCGTCATCTGACACCACCCGTTGTGGTCAAGCGGCGCCGTCGGTTTGAAGTATCGCTGCGCCGTCTCGGCGATGCAGCCGTTCCGATTCCACTCATTCTTCAGGTCGTCCTCAGCGACCGTCAGGACCGTAGAAAGAACGCGGAGCAGCTGCTTCTCCTGGGTGTAGAACACCCGCTTTGCGTACTTGGGGAGCAGGAGCTTTAGCAAAAGCCCCAGGTCGCCCGTGTAGCGATTTATAAAGCCGCGGATCAGCTCCTCCTTGATCGTGAGCGACGGCTCAGCTGTTACTTGCTGGCACAGCAGGCCGAACCTTTTAAGGCTCTCGCTGCTATCCGACATTGACCTCCGCAGAAGGGGGCCCCGGCGGTGTAAAGCGTACGCGTATAGAAGAGGTGGACAGCCTCCTTGTAGATGCAATAAAAGCAGGCGCACCCCACCGCACGGCGTGATGGTGGTGACGGAGAAAGAACTGTTGCTATTCTTTTGCCTCACCGTGTGCCTCTTTGACGTGCGTCGCTGTAGCGGTGATAGAGGTTCCCTTTTTTTTTCCGTGGAATGGGTATAGGAGCCACAGCTGTCGTAGTGAAAGGAGGTCGTCTGCGGGGACGTAAATGAAACAACGGAAAGCAAATGCGAGACGGTAAGTGGGGGATTGAGCGATTGGATTATCTTCATCATACTTTTTTTCTACGCTGTGTCGGTCAAACTTTTATGGAGAACCTTCACTGCTCCTTGATGTGCCCTGGCCATGTAAGCGTCCAAAAAAAAGGGCCATGCATAGATGCAGAGCCCCCCCCCCCCCCTCTCCCTCCCACCTTCCCTCCTCAACGGATATGGCAGGACACTGTGTATGTATGTGTACCTGGGCAAGGATGCCGCTTTCACGCTGCACTTATCCCAGTGGGGTCATGTCCTCGACTTGCATGACGGGGGCTCTCTCGCAAGCAAATGAACATGTGTGTGTGTATCTGTCTGTGTGCACCGCGTTGTCTGTTTTTTTTTGTCGGCGGTGCTTTATTCTCGCTGTGCAGACCACAGCGACAGCCACGCTCTCAGGTCGTCTGGAACACTTCTTCCGGCGCCCTCGCCGAACTCCTCCAAAATTGTGAGGACATCCTCCCGCTTGTCAGCGCCACGTCTAAGACCATCAGCCGTAAACTTCAGCGCCTCCTCAAATGCTCTGTCTGTCATCGCCGCGCCACGAACCGCATCGCACGCCTCTGAAAGACGGCCCGCCCGCCACCCGACGACGGCGAGGGCGCCGGCAAGATACGGCGCCTCACCCAGCGCTGTCATGTGCAGTGGTACGTCGAAAAAAAAGCGCATCAGCTCCGGGGATTGGGCAATCTCCGCAGCGTAGTGGCGCATCAGCACCGCCACGGCTTTGCGTTGCAGCAGCTCCGCCGCCTCAGCCGCCTGCTCTGGGGCCGTCGCGGGCGCGGTGGCGTCGGACGTGTGCGCGGCGGCCGCCTCTTGCAGCAGCTCCATCACACGCCGGTGGTCCTGCGAGCGGAAGTGTGCAAACGCGAGTTCCACCGCCACGCCCTGTGCCTCGCCGCGCCACAGGGCGGCCCGGCCCCCCGCGTCATCCCCGTACCACAGCCCCACAAGCTGGTCCGCGTAGGCGGGCAGCGGCGGGTCGCGGGCGCCAAGGAACCGCACGAGCGCCTCCTGCGCCTGCACCGTCGGGTCATGGCCAGCCTCGGCCAGGCACTGGATGCCAGCGACGGCGTCGTCGAGGTGTCGGCGTTCGGCAGCTGCGCAAATGGCTGCCGACGCCGCGTCGCGGTCCCAGCATGCGGAGGTGTGCCGCATCCACGCCCATAGCGTGCCGATGCGGCGGTAGTCCTGCGCGGCCAGGAAGAGCTGCAGGACGGCGCCGAAGTCGTCTGGGTTGACGAAGCCGCCACGCATGGCGATCTGCAGCGCCTCAAGGACGTCCTCGCGGTCTGCCCTGTCGGTTGTGCTGGCGAGGCACAGCGGCCGCAGCAACTGCGCGGCGGTGGAGGGGAAGAAGCGAATGTGGCGCTGGATGAGGGCGCGTGCCTCCGCCCGTGGCAGGGACGCCGCTGCCGCGCTCGAAGTGCTGTATTCGGCGAGCAGCTCCAGCAGAGCAACCACGCTAGGGGCGCCGGCGGCGCGGAGTACCTCTGTAAGGGCGATTAGATTGCCCGCCGTGTACTGGTCGCGGTTCGCCCGGACGGAGGCCACCACCGCGTCGGTCAGCTCCTCCGGCCGGTGGTGGCTGGCGAGGACCGCGGCGGCCTCCCGATACGCCTCGCCGCGGAGGTGCGCAGTCGTGAGCGCGGACGCCAACGGCACCGGGAGGGGCGCGGTGGGGGAGAGCGTTCTGAACGCCCGCACCGCCTCCTGGCACTCGTCCATAGACAGGAGCCTGGTGCCCATGTCCTCCCCGCACAGGAGGCGCGCAAACGTCGCGAAGCGGCGTGCGTTCAGGTGAAGCATGCTGCGCCCCCTACTTATCCCTTTTTTCTAGTGAATCGCTGAACTGGCTGGCGCTTGGGAACAAAACCATCGAGCGGGAGGAGAAGGCCATGGGATGAGAGAACACACAGACTGTGTCATCAATGGGGGAGGGGCAGCACGGCAGTGCGCTGTCATGCGCCTAGTGCTGATGCAGCGCTCCCCTCCCGAGGTAAGGTGTGCTCGTGTGACTGTGTGCGCCATGCAGTCGGGGCACCTGTCGCAGTAGCAGGGGAAGGAGTTTCCCGCATATGCACACGAAATGAAAGTTGGGGTACGAAATGTTGTGACGGATTGGCGCTGCGCCGCTGTACGCGACGGGAAACAGTTGGCAAGGCAACAATCTAGCATGACAGGACATGTATCAGAGCTGGGAAAGGGCCAGTGGAACGGGCATAAAATGATCTGAATTTGCGTGTATGTGTGTGTATGTGTGAGGGTGAGGGGGGGGGGTGGAAGAGAGAAAGAAACGGAGCATGAATCATGGCCTCTTGAGAGGGCAGCTTCCCAAGATACCATGTGAGATCTATCTATTCGTCAAACTCGGCGGTGCCGAGGGCGGACATCACCTCCATGCGCTCCTCGTCCTGTAGCTGTCCCCAGCACCCCCGGATGAACTCGGGGTCGCGGAGCTTCAGGATAGGGATGGCCTCGCCCACCGACGCCTCCAACAGCTCCATGACGGCCCCAAGTCGGTCGTACAGAGCCTGCCGCTGCCGCCACTTCGCCGTCGACACGTTCGCGTTGTTGCCCTGCGACAGAGACACGAAGCGGTCGACGAGGGCGGTGCACAGCTTACAGACGCGGGCGAGCGTTTCGTCAATGTCGTTCTGCACGCGGTAGCCGATCCACTTGGCTGGCAGAAGGTCTTCGACCTCCTCGGGGCAGGTGCAGCGGTGGACATTCTCCTCCCAATGTGTCTCGTCCTCCGTCCACGACAGGTCCCACGTTTCCACAAGCTTTGGCGCTGCGAGGAAAGACTGCGCGGCCTCTGCGTCCCAGTTGTGCAGCAGCCCTCCAACGACTAGCTTCGGCTCGCGCATGTTCACGTAAGGCCCGGTGGCCGAGGCGGAGTTGGGGTTCAGCAGCTTCATCGTCTCGCAACCCCGCATCTGCGCGGGGTTCGTCGTGTACGGGAGCACCGACTGCATCGCGGCGGCGTCCGTCAGCGTCTACAGGGAGGAAGAGAAAAACGTGGGGGGTGGGGGAGGGGGGGGGGATCTCTAGCAAAGAGGTGCACGGCGGAGTCGTCAGTGTATCTATATGTCTTTACTCTAAGGCTGACCACTTGGATTGGCTACGCGCGTACCTCAAAAATAACAGGTGTGGAGGAGGATACTTCTTTTTTATTCGCGATTGGCGAGTGGTGCTGGCAACGCGAAGTGAGGAAGATTGAGCGATATTGGGGAGGGGGGGGGTGTACGAAACACATGGTGATACATCGCGCGCTGTGTCAGCGGTGCGCCACAAGGAGGAGCAGGGGCCCTTGGGTGCACTACCGCCATGGGATTTGGTCTCTACAACGGCTAGCTGACCAGGTGTTAACCGTCAGCGTCATCGTTATTATATTATTTTGTTTTTTGTAGTCGAGCGCGGAATGCAAGAGCCACGCTGACAGACAACAGGAAAAAGATGATGCACGGAACCTAGTCGGGTACCAGCATCACAGCAGATGGAAAGAGATTTGAAGAAAAAAAAAGCAGGTCGTAGAGGGGGGGGGGGGGGAGGGGAAGGAATAACAAAAAAAAGAGTACGTAGAGGTGGTCGGAGGACCTGGACTGATATGGAGACGGTCGTGCTAAGTGCATGTATGGATGTCTACGCCGGTATGAAGGGAGATTCAACCATATGTCGGCGGTACTATTTTAGGGGCGTGATGGACAGGCTCTGTCTTTCCTGCCACCCTAGTACACAATCCAGAGCAGCCACGCCTGCAATCCAATCAGCACCCCTAGCAGAGCAAGGGAACCTGCTAGGATAGACGCCAGCGGGCTTGGCATCGGCGGAGAACAGAGCTTCACTGCCTCATCATCGAGTTGACGGGCAACCCTCCCCACCAGCCAATCTGTCGTGAGAGTGATCGCAGTGCTCTCCAATTCATCAATATGTGATGGGGTGTCACGGCTGAAAGAGCCCTCCCGTTGGACCTGCAGCAACTGAGGCATGGGTAGCAGTCTTCCCTGTCGTCAAATACAAAAGTATGTGCTTGCAACCTTATCTAGCTGCTCTGCCTTCTGAATAGGAGCCAAACACTAGTCTAAAAGTGCGAAGTCATCGATTAATTGAGGTGGGAAGAGGGGGGGGGGGGGAGGCAGGATTAGCAATCAATAGGTGCGGGTCCCTTCACCCTCCAACAGCGGCTTCTCTTGCTGGTCGCCCCCGCCGGTATTACTGGGTGACAGCGCTTCCTTCCTCCTCTCTGCGGTCACAATAGACGGTCAGAGAGGGAGAGAAGTGATACATACGTCCACTGAAGTCTCGTGTGGTCTAGGTGACGGGGGCGTAATTTCATCCCACATTGCACGTTTTTATCGGTGCTGACTCCTCTAAGAGAGTGGCTCGAGAAGTTGCAGTTTGGTGCCGGGGAGCACTGCAGAATGAATGCCAAGTGGCACAAGCGCTCCATGCAGAGGGCACGAGTAGGGTCCACGCAATGGGGGAGAAAACAAAAATAAAGGAATGAAACAATGAAGAACCGTTGTTCTCTGTATTCGATGTTAGTCTATCGTCTAGCTGTGCCAAAGTCGTATTCTGACGCGGGGAGCAATTCGTGTGTGACGGGACAGCGGTAGAGGGCACGGCTCTGTGTAGTGGGGCCGATCGGGAAGGGGAGCGAGGTCTGTGCGGGATGGTGATCGACATCGGCGCTCCGACGACGCTTTTCCTCGATTTGCTGTTCCAAGTCCCGCTGGAGCTGCGCCTTTCTCTCACGCTCCCTTGCCCGTCGCACCCGCTCCTCCTCCTCCGCCGCGCGGCGGGCACTCTCCATCAGCGCCTTGTTGCTCTCTCGCTCCTGACGCGCGTCATCCAGCCGCTGCTGCCGCCGCTGCTCCGCCTGCCGCCGAAGGTCCTCGTACATCTCGCGCTGCTGCTGCTCCCGGCGGTTGGACATCTCCGCTTCACGGTTGCTCAGATAGAACGGCATGGCGCACTCCTCCGGTGCGGCCGCCCGGCGCGCCGCACTGTTTCGCTGCGCGCGCTCCACCGCCTCGCGCATTTCTGCCTGCCGCCCTATCCGCGCCGCGCGCTCCTGCTCCGCCGCCCGCGCCTCCTCCTCCTGGCACCACCGGGTACGTGCTGCGTCCATCGTCCGCTCGTGCTCTTCGGCCGCCCGCTCCCGCTCCCGCCGCTGCTCGGCAAGCCGGCGGTTGACCTCCTGGTCGGCCTTGAACCGCTCCGCCCGGCGCCTCTCCGCCACGGCGTCGTCGACGGCGAACGCAGGGAGCGGCAGACCGCCCGCGCCCTCCTGTTCCACCGCCGCCTGCGCGGCCTGGCGCTTGCGCTCCGCCGCCTCCATGGCGTGCCGCTGGAAGGCGCGGCGGTTCCGCTCGCGCTCCTCCGTCCGGCGCTGGTTCTCCGCCTGCATCGCCAGCAGTGCCTCCTCGTTCGCCCGCCGCTCCTCGTCGCGCTCGCGAAGCGCCTGCAGACGACGCGCCTCGGCCCGCTCCTCGGCGAGCTTGCGGTTCTCCTCTGCCAGCTGCTGCTGCGAGAGGAGACGCTCCGGGGCGCGCTGTTGCGCGCTGTCCCGGTGACCCGGCATGAAGGAGAGAAAGTCGGATGCCTCCGCCGACGCGCGTGCCTGCTCCGCCTCGTCCCGTCGGCGCCGCTCCGCGATGGCCGCCTCGGCGGCCTCGCGCACTGCCAGCTGCGCCTCCAGCTTCCGCTGCCTCTCCTTCTCCAGGCGTTGAGACTCTGCCTGTTCTACAGCGCGGAGGCGCTCAAGGTCGCGCTCCATCCGGTACCTCTCGTCCCGGATGCTCTCCTCGTGGCGGCGCTGCGCTTGTTCCATGTTGCACCGCCGCAGCTCGTCGAGGAGGCGGTGGCGGGTCTCCTCTCTCTCCTGCTCCGTGTTGTGGCCAAAGAAGGAGGGGTAGCTCGACTCCGCCCTCTCCTGAGCAAGCCGCTCCGCCGCCTCACGGCGCTTGCGTTCTGCGAGCTGTCTGTTAACGCCGTGGATCGACGGCACTCTCGCGTCGTAAACGGTGTACTCCACTGACTCGCCCTTGTCCCGCACTCGAATCACCTCCCCTGTGGGGTCGGCGTAGGCGTGCGCACCGGCCCGCCTCAACGGCCGCTCATCCTGCGTGCTGCTGACGGGGGCGCTCCCCGCGCTCGGGGGCCGCGAGGCTGGTGACCAGGCGCGGTAGGATATGCATTTGTCGTCGCCTTCCGCTGCGCGCGGGGCGGGGCGCGGCGCCCTCTCTTCGCCCTCCACCGCGACTTTCACGTTCAGGTGTTTCAACAAGGAAAACCCCTCCTCCATGGCGAGCTGGGC
>AUXJ01001591.1:0-24553 GCA_000482205.1 Herpetomonas muscarum
GCACCTGTGTTTTTCGTAATCGTCTACTATTGAACACGTAGATGGGCATAGTGTAAAAGGGCAGTGAGGGGAAAAGGGTGGCAGAAGACAGGTTTGAGATGATCAAATTTGACAGGGAGAGGTACGTTAGAAATGGAACATACATTCACATCTGCTTCCATCGGCAATCAGCCGTGTCGTATGAAGGACTAGCGAGTAGCTGTTTGCATGGTCCTGCACCCATCGTGTAAGGGTTCCATGACAGTCATGTGGTTCGAAGCATTAGAGGTGAACTTTGGCATTTTTTTATTGATGTGTATGTATTCAGCATAGTGATAAAGGGGTGAGCAATAACGCAAAAGGGAAGTGAAACGTGTCATGATGAAATTGGTGAGGCGCTGGTGCAACTAGGAGAGTCCCTGTGATGTCGAAGCAACACACTTGTAAAGGTTCAGAGTGTCGTGAAAAACTTCTACCACCTCGTCAATCCTTTTCATCGTGTGCAATAATAACGTGAGCGGCTGCAGCAGAACGGGCGTGTCTTGCCTTTCGCTGAACAGCATAGCAACCAACCCACACGGGAGGTAGCAAAATCACCCAAGCCAGTGACGCGCAAATTAGCATGCGCGTCGAAGAACGCAATAGAGCAAGGAGTCCCTTTTCCAGAGAGGCAGCTAGTGATGCAGCTGTGTAGTTTGAAGCATCCTCACCTACCCAAGACGCTGCAGCTCGCGCAAAAACCGGAATGAGCATCACTTGAAGCGGCGTGCAGCACATGTTGATAGACATTGCAAGCACGATTTGCGCGAGGATAAGACTCAGGCTTCGCGCAAAGACCAACGTCACCACGGTGCTTGCGAGGGGGATCGGGAATATTCCCCCAATGAGGCCAGCAACGACGGCAACGACTACCTCGGCAAACGACAAATCACGTGACGGCTCAACAATCCGCTCCCGCCACATACGACTACCCGCTCTTTGCGCACGAAGAAACATCGTGGGAGCAGAACGTTGTGAAGGGGAAGCCGCGTGATTGCTGTCCCGGAGTTTTTGTCTATTTCTACCTGCCAAGGTGGGATGTAAATTTATGGTGGCTATATGAAGGAAGCGTTGATGAAAAGGGAAGGTACTCAAGAAATGAGGAACAATGCTATTGGAAATGTGTGCTCAGGGTACAAGATGCAGTGTGCTGTCTGGAGATGTCGCAGTTCAAACCGCAACATGATTTTTTTCCAAGCACCATCCTCCGCGGCTTCCAGCAAGTATTCGCCAAACTGCCATTTAAGATGTACGCCTGCTGTTTTGTGAGAGCAAAAGCAGCGCAGCCAACGAGGTGGTGACATGAATATCACTCTGTTTACTGAAAATCCGCTTTCCTACATGTGTATATATGTGTGTGTGTGTAAAACATGTGCTGGACTTTATGCAGACGAAGAATAGGACACCTTCGTGTATATAGATGGTGTGTGTAACCATTTTTTTTTTACAGCAGAGGAGAATGTAGATAGCACCATGTTTGGGAGACAACCCAACCACGGACACAACTATCAACGCCAGCTACAGCTCGTGCGGTGTAGGTTGAAGCCGCGTGTGTTACTCAGAGAGCCTTGATGACCTCACCGCTTTCACGCATCTTCTTCTGCAGGCGCTTCTCTGACAGAATATCCGCAGCCACCTCGTCGGACACCTCTTGTGCCTCCACCACCTCCGGAATCCAGTGCATGAGCATGCGCTCAATGCCACTCTTTAAGGTGATGTGCGACGAGGGACACGTTTTGCAAGCGCCCTCAAGCAGCAGATACACAGTGCCATCGTCCATGTCAATGTACCGCACATTGCCGCCGTCGGCACGAAGCATGGGCCGAATGCGGGTGGCCAGTAGCTCCTTCACCGCAAGCACAACCTCATCGTCGTCCTCCTCCGGCTCCGTGTCATCATTGTACCCCAGCAGCATCTCCTCCCCCTCCGGCGACAGCACATTCTGCTTACTTTCCGCAAATTCGATGATGCACTCCTGCACGAGGGGGATGATGGCGTCCCAATCGATGCTAGGGTTTTTGCGGACTGTGACATATTCATCGGCGATGAAAATTGCCTCAACGCCTTCAATGCCAAACAGCGTCGCGGCAAGTGGAGACTTGTACGCGTGGGTCGGGTTGGGAATGTCCATGGAATACTCAGGCTTCAAAAAGGAAATGTCCATGGAAAAAAACCTCAGACAGTCGGGATTCGGCGTCTCATTTGTCTCCACAGCCATGAACCGCCGCCCCGTCGAGATAGAAGCCAGCGGGGCTGCAAAACCACCACACTGCGCCAAACCACTGAGACCCGCCAGCTGAGCCGTTCGCGTCGCTGTTGAGCGCCTAAGTCCACTCGCGTACGCCGTGCCAGAGAGGGCAGCAGTGGAGGCTGCGGGAAAGACCTTGGCCGCAGCGCGCGACAGGTATGGAGCAACGGACGTTCGCTTCATGGCGACGTTATTCAAGTGCAATATACTTATATGTATATATATATATATATATATATAGTGTGTTAACTAGCCGTAGCGCGTGGGGAAATAGGTGAATAATTGTTGTTAATATATCTGCTTGAGGTGGAACACCACAGACAGGAAACGTACGCAAGGATACAAGGTTATGTGAGTACACTAGAGTGTAAAGCGATGACTTGAGGGTCGAAAAGCCGTTGAGACTTTAAATAGAGGCAGCGATACGGCGAGTATATAAAGCGCCGTATGCTAGGACGTCAAACAGTAGTGAGGCTTTGCGTGTTGCCTTTTGTTCTGCCATGGAAGACAACCACACCCACACAGTTTCAATCAAGAAAAACAGACCGGAAGCAGTTTGGGCAGGTTGACCAGGACGAGATGAGAGGGAGAAACGAGACGAGGTGTTTTATTTTCTTATTTTCTGCATGCCATAGGTCCACATCAGTTAGGCATATGGCGGTGAACGTGCGACACGAGAGTCCTCCATTACATGCTATACTACTGGATCATCACATCCATATAACATGAGAGTCCTACTGGTGTACGTGTCAATTTTTTAGTTCAGTGAAACAAATGGTCAGAGTGACAGATTCTGCTTCAAATTGAGACAACCGTTTCGCTTTAACGCTATATGAATATAAAAGATATGTTATGGGAATAACCAGATAAAAAATGGTGCTTTTTGTTGTTGGTTGCCATGTAGTCATTGGATATAACACGAGAGAGATTGCTGAGGCAGAAAGGAAGACGGTCAGCATGACAGTTTTGAGAAGGTTCATCATAAATGTCAAACCGTGACACTGGAAACCGCGTTATCCCTCACGAAATCCGCAACCTCCTTCCCCTGCACAAAATCCTCAACCACATCCATCTCATCCAACTCAGGGATAGCAAAGTACAAGACAGCAGCCACGTTGCCGAGTTGGATCAGCTGCTCTCCCGTCACGTGGTGACTCGAGAAGACGCTGACCTCCGCCCCTGTGTTCTTCACAAAGTGATACAGACTGAGGAAAAAGCGTCGTTCAATCGGCTCAGGGGAGCGGAATACGGCGTCACTGATCATGAGAGACGAAATCGCCCCAGCAATCGCCGCGTGGTAAACAAACTGTGGAGTGTAGACGCAGAGGTCTGGGTTGCTGTTCATGGTCGACTGAAAACGGTCCCACACGACGCTGTCAGAGGAGGAGCGGGTGGCCTGCATCTTGTGCGAGACGGCGGGGTCCGAGAAGGCCTCGCGGAGGCCACCAATGGTGTTGGAGTGGACCTTCACCAGCATGACCTTGCTGAAGTTGCTCTGCAGGGTCCGGAGCGGACCCTCCGTCGCGCGCATGCACGCCTGCTTCACAAACTCCATGAACTCCTCACGCACGTGCCCCGGGGAGCAAATGAGGAGCAGCTTGACTGCCTGAATGTCAATGTGCGATGTGATCGCGTTGAGAACGTTTTGGAAAAAGCGGTTAATACTCTTGTCGCGTGCTGTCCCGTCGTTCTTGTGTTTCTTTGCAATGCTCACTTCAACCTTCGCCTTCACATGCATGATGGACGGGGTAACAAGAATAATCTGGGCGACGCCAAAGTCCATGAGAACAGCTGCCGTATCAGCACGTGCCTCGGGCTGGCACGCGTCCTTCAGCCTTTCCTCCAGCACCGAGTCCCATGTCTTCTTGATCACAGTGACTTCCTGAGGTGGGTGGGAGTGGATAGTGAGGGTGTGGTGGGCACCCATTTTGACGTACGCGTTCTCTCCCACGTTCTGCCCCTGCAGACGGATCTCATCAGGGGTGAAGTCGATCTGCTTCACGCTAATTTTCAGTGTCAGGGTCACCACATCTGCCTTTTGGGATCCCATCGCCGTCTCGTTCGTGATCTTTCGCCGCGTTCTTGTGCAGACCGTGTCCCCTGGGAGGATCATGTTGTACAGGTGCCACAGATCCTCAATGGAGGCTACGGAGACTTTCACCTCCACGGACCCGTCGGGGTGGGACGCGCGCTTCAACAGACGCATAGCGTTTTTTTTTGAACTAAAGTGTACTTGATTCTAACTGCAGTAGCAGGTAAACCGGTGCGCGTATGTGTGTTAATTAGAGAGAAAGAGGTATGATTGAGGAAAATGAAGGTGGTGGTCATTGAAAGTTCACTTTTAAAGCAGCACAAACGAGACCAACAAGAATACGGTTGGTGGTGAATGACCTCCTCTTTTGCGTGTACCCCTGCCAGAAAGACGAGAGCGGAAAACTAAACCTCGAACACGCAATATCACGAGTACCTTGCTAAGCGTTTGGCTGGAAGGACATGAGCTGATGCCTCGAGGATTGTGAAGATCGTGCCCCACTCAGGGATGAAAGGAATACGTGGAAAACAACGTACGACGAGTACGCTCAGGCACTAACATGATGATATGTTACTGACCTGTTATCTTTCCCTTTTTGATTCTGGAGCGTGTTTGGATAATGTTATAGTTACACGAAGCAGTTGACACCTTGAGTCAACGATGTTTATAAGTGCTGTTGTATTTTGCAAGTTTTAAGGACGCATTGGAACCGATGAGTTGCTGTTCGCAGGAGAGGGAACCTTTCCTGCCTGCTTACCGCTGGGAACTCTTCTGATATGACCACTTTCGCCACGTCCCTGGGTTCCATGCTGGTTCGCTTCGAGAGAACCCCGACAGCTGCCCCTTCGCGGTAGTGTTTATTGCGTGTCAGAGCGGCAGTGGGCCTCCTGAGCTGTGGAAAGACTATCGTAGAGCCCCATTGCGGTAGCCAATCGCTTAACGGTAGCCTGGCAGTCACCAGGGAAGAATACATCCCTGCATACGCCGCTCTCCTTAAGATGTGCAGTTACCTCCTGGTACTCAACGAAGCCATCGCTGCTGCTGCTACTGCTGCTGCTGCTCTCGTAACCATCGGCGGGGGTCGGTGTCGCTTGTGGAGCAGCCGCCTCTGTGTCAGAATGCTGACGGCGCTCAGATTCCTCATTCGAGCGCACCTGGCCGTGATCATGAACATCAGCCGCAGGTGCAGGCTCGTCGTCGTTACTGTCGGCCTCCCCATCAGCCTCCGACTCCGTGGAGCTCGAGGTGCTTTCTGAGTCCGTGATGCCGCGCAGCCCGCCAAGGTATCTCTCGCCGTCGCTAGGGAAGGAGAACATGCGTCCACCGACACGCTCGAGGTTAATTAGGACGCGCGGCACACTGTCACCCACGTAGAGTGGGAGCATCGCGAATGGGCGCACCTGCAGTGATGTCCCAATAATGATCACTAGCTCTGCCTTCTTGGTGTCTTCCGTCATCACGTGGAAGAACCCCTCGGGCAGCTGCTCGCCAAAGAACACCACATCAGGCTTCACGATCCCACCACACTCGTCGCATAGCGAGATGCAGCCGTGATTGGCCTCCTCGTGGTTGCGTTCAATGTCAAAGGGGTGATGGCAGTCAATACACGACGCCGTGCGGAATGACCCGTGGGCCTCGACGAGGAGATCCTCCGGCACACCAGCGGCGCGTTCGAGACCATCAATGTTTTGCGTGCAACACCGCAACAGCCTGCCTTCATCGCTGAGAAGCTTAATGAAGTGATGCACAGCTGTAGGCTTGAAGGAGCCGGGCCACAGGTCCATCTCCTTTGCGATGGTGTAGAAAATGGACGGGGACTGGCGCAGGAGAGCGATCGAAAATGCGTCAGAGGGCTCGTCAAGGTCGAATTTCTGCAAGTTAGCGTACAGCCCTGTGCCGGGGGAGCGGAAGTCGGGAATACCCGCCGCGACACTGGCACCGGCGCCAACGAGCACAAGAATCTTACGCACATCACGCTCCCGAATGTACCTGGCAACGCCATCAATCGTAGCCTCGCCGAGAACGTGCAGCTGTCCACCCGCTGCCTCGGAGTGGGTCACTGGGGACGCATGGTTTGCCTCCATGGTTTTCACTTTTACACTGTGAGTCTGGTCGTGTGAATGTACACGTGCACAAACTGTAACAGAAATAAATGAACTCTTCTCCCTTTGAGGGTGTTAACGCAACGTTCGAGGTAGTACTCGTGAGATATGTGAGCGGGTGGAAGTTATGAAAAGGGAATGTCTCCTCTCTCTTTATGGATTAATGACACGAGTCGAGCAATGAAGACATATTGACATCTTCGAAGTATGGGACGGTAGACCGCAATCATTTGTGGCATGCGTACACAATTTTATCATCGCAGTGTTGTTGTTTTTCTATTATTGTTCCTGTGACAACTGGTGTCAGCAGAAAAGTATCCATAATGCACGACGCAAATAAAAAAATCCGCAAAACCCCGTACCATTCCACGTGATATGACGTTATTTTGTAAAAAGATGCGTAGTGTTGCCCTCGCATACAATTAAACACACACACACACGCACACACACCCATAGATTGTCTGTGGTTGGTACAGCACGGGAGAAAGTGATCGGAAGGGGGGGGGAGGCATCTCGAAAATAGTCGGTTAATGTCAAGGATGCAAACCTCAACACGATGGGGTTAATTATCCGTTCGCGCAGGAATCCACCCGCGGTGATTGCTCACAAAAAAGACGCGATGGCGCGCTCGATAACGGTGTCATTATCTTTGATACACCAAGCATGAGCAACAGACTCGTCAGACTCCATTACGAACGCCTTCAGCTTCGGACAGAGCGCCTTGATTTCCTCCGCAAATGCGGGCGGAGCCCAGCCGTCTGCTGGCACATAGTACATGCACATCTTGTCCTGTAAGCTACGCAGCAAGTAGCGATCTGGTCGAATGACACACCGATACTCGTCGAAGCTAAGATAAAACACGTTCATCAGCACTCTTCTTGACATACGCGTGATTAAGGCCTCTTGCAGACTGGTATCCAACTGAGAGCCGTGACTCATAACCACCCGCCGTCGGAGAGCGCTCGGCAACAGGGCAAACAAGCTACCAAGGAGGGCGGCGACCCACTGCAGCACAGGAACGCCCCAGAAGAACATGCCTTGTCCATTGGGTGATGCCATGATGTGGCTCACCACAGGACACAAACCAAAGTATAGCTTGATGTCATCCTGGTGCCGGGCCAGTACGTGGGAAGCAATAAAGCCGCCAATACTATGCCCAGCAATAAATACCCTGCCACTGTACTGCGCCCTGACTGACGAGTCCAGCAGCGCCTGCATGAACTGGTCCGCTACCTCAATCTGCTCCTGCAGCGTAAAGAGACGACCATTGTTGTGGTCAGTGAGGCTATGCCCAGCAAGCCCCATGACAAGAACGTCCATTCCCAGTTTGTCGTGCATACTGCGGACGAAAGCTTCGTAAAACTGTACCATACCTGGATTGCCAGTGTATAGCACAAAAAGCTTCCGTGTGTTCACCTCGTCCCTGGCCTTTCCTGCCGTAGACTCTGGGTGATTGCGGCCGCCGCCGCTGCTTGCTTCATCGCTGTAACCAAGGAGGAGATCACTCAGGAGCGATGGTGAGCTTTGTAGCACCTCGACAGTGGCGTGCGGAGGGGCCCCGCAGCACCACGTTGTGGTGTGCTCCATCAGATACGCACTGAACGACATGAACAATTGTAGTTTTAACTAGGAGAGGGGTGCCAAAAAAAAACGCGCCGGGGATGGAATAATGTGACAAACACCCCAATGATCTATTGAGTGAAAATCCTTAGCTCCTGGTCTTAATGAAAATAAAACAACGCGCTTGGTACGATTTTTGAAAGGTGAGCGAGAGGAGTCACGACTTTGGGAAATAGATGCCTGCGCTCCGAGGACCATATGAACATGAAAGAGACCCGATGCACATATAGAGTTGCATCACAGCCGCCCCCCCCCCCCCCCCATCCCCCTGTTCTAACATAATTCGCTCTTCTTGTATGCATTGTAGTGGGCGGCATGTATAGTGGTGCGTCTCTCCTCGCCCGCAGCCGCTGTACCAAATCAATACAAGAGTGACTTCGGTTTTAGATGAAGGAAGAATACAAGGCTATTCATCACACGGGTACTCCTTCCGCGAGTCAATAATTAGACCATTTTCACGTGGCGCATTCACACACAGATACGATGATGATTCGAAATTTGTACTGGTAAAACACACATGAAGAACACAAAAGCCGTACAACCGGTTGTGTTGCTAACAAATTCAACGTGGTAGCACCGCTGTCTGACAAGAACAACACACAGCAGCCGTGCCTCTGCGGCTGAAGGTATCCTTTCAGACGTTGGCGTCCCCTGCGGGCCTGTGCAAGCGCCCGCTGCGCGCGTCCGACTGAGCTGCTTGCAATGCATTCGTAATGCAGAAGAATGCACAGCAGCGCAAAGTACCCCGCAGCCTACTCGATCATGCTGTGGTACACTGTCACACCAGGGATGAGGCTCACCAAATCCTTGAAGTACTTCTCAAGCTCGTCCACCTTGTCATTCTTGCGACACCAAACGTCCAGCCGGCACGCGTCCGTGTGGACCCTATGAGGCTTATGCGTAAGCCGGATAATATCGCAAACCGGCTCGCCGTCAGTGACCTTCTTGGTAACATCCTCGCCGATCACCGCAGCCATGACACGCAGGACAACATCGTCCGCCTGGGTCTTTGTTTTAGTGAACAGGGAGACGCGGCAGCCGCCAGGGAACTCCTCGAACTTTGGGACCGCCTTATTCCGTGCAAAGAACAGGCTCGCATCGGCGGGAAGGAGGGTGAGGGTAGGGAAGGTATTCAGCGTCGCGAACACCTCCTCAACGGAACGCACGTAGTCAATACCCTCCAGCTGCGAATCGTACGGCTCGTCCTTTTTCACGACATCCTGATAGTATACGTACCAGTTATCCTTAAGACCGTGCAGCTTGGTTTCCGTTGCCGACATCTCAGCTCTTTCTCTTTTTCTTTACTTCCGTGAACACAAAGAATTAAAGAGCAATCAGACAAGACGCTAAAATATATGTTTACTTATTTAAAAAAAACTCACAGCAGACGCAACAACGACCCGAAGTGCAAATACCAGCACAATCTGATCCGAGCAAACGTAACAAGCTGCGTCTGTGTGTATACACGACACAAATACTAGTTGTTGTTGTTTTTGTTGTGAAACGACGGTAGGAACTAGTGGATGATTCGCGGAGACACCAAATTACAATGACAAAGGAATGTGACGTGACCGCCAAGGAAGAGCAGTTATGCCACAGCAGAAATTGAAAAGGTCGAATAGGAATGAAGATCAGATTGTTGATGGGAAGTCTGTGCGGTGGTATTGATCAACATGGCTTTCTGCATCAGGGTGGTAAGATGTCCAGTAGGATTATTCCCGATGACCCCCAGCGCTCTACAGGCGCTCAGTCTGGTGTGCCAGGTACCGCGTACCCACACATCATTGTTAATTGTCTTTTTAATGCGTATATTATTGTGGACATCCGCCGCCGCGCTGCGGCTTGGAGAATCCACAGATGAACTAGCGACGATCCGACTTCGTGTTCTTCTCGCCCATGGTGGGGAGTGGATACTTGTCACCAGTTTCAGAGCTCCTGAACGATGAGCGACTCGATGCTGTTAGCGTCCCGCAGCTGGTCCAGTATTTGGCGTCCGTGCTGCCGGACGACCTCTGCATGTACGGCGTTCTCCGCCGCGTACGCTTCCTCCTGATCGGAGCCCCTTCCCGCCAGTGTGTGCGTCTTCGCCGGGTCCTGGTGCTGATACGCGACCATAGCGTTGGCGATCTGCCGTACGCGCCGCACAATACCGAGGTCCAACTCTTGCTCAGGTGCGTCGCAGACACGCCGAGCAGTTTGCGCGAGCATCGAGGCCGCAGCAGCCTTCGCCATTTCAAACGCTGTTAGTCGGAACACGTCTTGCACCAAGTCACACACCTGGTCGAGAGAAACTCGCGGATGCAGACACTGTGCAACATGTCCGAGGAGGTGGACAGCAGCGACTTGCACGGCAGCGGCCTCATTCGTACGACAAAGGAGCGTAAGCCGCTGGAAAAGGGAGCGCCCGCTAGACAGGCAGTAGTCATCGACGTTCCGCAGCGTCCGGTTGTCCGTGTCGTAGTCGCACCAGCTCAAGAAAACATCAAGCAGACGCAATTTCAGTGGAGCGTCCCTGGCATCTGAGTTGCCGAGTGGCACGCTGGTCCTTCCCCCAATGCCGCCGCTGCGCTGAGGTGAGGAGGGACCCTTGGCCATTACAGTAGTCGATGCCGCCTCAGGGAAAAGTGAGGACAGAAGCACAAGAGACAAGGCGCGTGTATCAGGAGAGTCCAGGCGATACATGCCAATGAGTGTGAGACAGCGAATACCGTGGCTAGCGGCGCACACATCGCCGGTGGTACGAAGGCATCGCACTATTGCAGATACCAGTTCCATCACATGTTCATGCACCTTCGCAGTGAACGAGGCAGTCGGAAGACAAATTAGTTCCTCCATCGTGCTAGCGACTTTCATCATAGACAGACTCACTGTAACAGCAGACTGGGAGTCGAGTGCGGCCATCACAGAAGATGTGGACTGCTCCAGTGTGGCAATGATGCGCGCCCCCGCGGCAGAGCTGC
The DNA here is from genome assembly GCA_000482205.1 of Herpetomonas muscarum. NCBI lineage: Eukaryota > Euglenozoa > Kinetoplastea > Trypanosomatida > Trypanosomatidae > Herpetomonas > Herpetomonas muscarum. Next base: position 10,981 of record AUXJ01001591.1, read on the forward strand.
CGACCCTCATTGTCCCTCCGTCTCGTGAGGGGCTCTCGCCTGCACCTGCACCAAACGACTTCACCATCTCGACGACACGCATTTCAAAGTCGTGCACTATGGACAGAGCAATGTGAAGCTGCTGCTGGAGTTCAACGTCCTCTGAGAGTAATTCGCCTCCCTTAGCTGCGCTTAGCGCAGACAGCAGTGTCTCAAGGGCCTTCTGAAGCCGACCATATACAGCAGTTGCACCGCCTGCGTGACTGTCAGCCGTCGTTGCCAAAGCTGATAACGCGTCCTCGTGGTTGGTGAGGAGCAACGGCACCATCCCTAGTGCCCAGCGAAGACACACCTTTGAGAGGGGAACGCTGCTTGCCAGTAAAGCCAGCACGTCAGCCAGTGAACTGCTATCACCAAACACAGACTCTGCGGGCCACGACAAGGTGGCGGTCTCCACGATGCGGAGAAGGAATGCATGAAGGTAAAATGCATCTCCTGCATCAGACTGGGAGCTTGAAACCTGACCAGCAGTGACTACAAGACGCGATGCGCTGTTGGGCGAACTGTCCGGAGTCAGCGATGTATCGTCAGGGTATAGGGAAATCTGGCCAGCTTCAACGACCACCGCTTTCAGCGCTGCATGTGCGAGGAGGCTCGGTGGGACTTTGGGAGCGAACGCTAAATTCACTACTGCCCCGTCGGCGTCCCCGGCCCACGCAGGAAAGGCGTCCCCTGGTCGCGGAACACGCAGTATGTCAAGAAGCCCGTTCCGCCTCGAGTCCGCCGTGGCAACCTCAAAATGAGCACCGCTAGCGATGTGAGAAGGGTCCTGGATAGTGGCGTTGAGAAACGTACTCCTATCGACAGCCTCATACCGCAGCTCACCACCTTGCGGGGTTGCGGGGGAGCAGGACAGGGCAAACATACCGCGGAATGAGGCACTTGGTGGTACAGACGCCTTCACCATTGCATGCCCAAGGTGCTCACTGGCTGACGACACTTCGAACAGACGCGACCAAACACTGGACAGCCGCTGCCGCAGATCCTCCCGAGGAAGATTTTTGTCACTATTGTTACTGTCAGTTGCAGGAACATGGAGTGGGGTTGGACACCGCACCAAGCAACCCGTTAAACTGAGAAGACCCGGCATCACAGCTTCCACAACCCGCAGCAGCGATTGTGCGGCCGCCCCAAGGGCGCACCCGTGTGCGAGAGCGTCCAGACGACGAAGCGCGGTATGGGCATTCACGACAACGGGGGACACCCCCCCTCCATCACCGTCCCCCACCAGCGGAGGGGCGGCGCGCAAAGAGAGGGCCCCGAACGCTGGTGAGAGAAAATGCCTATTTACCAGCATCAGCTTCCGAAATGCGTCACGAAACGCGACAGCATCTTGTTCCCGAGGAGGCAGTGCGGTTGCGCGATTGAGCCACAGCGTGAGGTAGGTGTGAAGACGGTCCTCGACTGTTTGTGGGGGGAGAGTTTTCGTTGCCGAACGGATCTTGGCCAAGAAGGATGGCTCCGTATCCCCATTTGAATTAGCTGACGACGCTCCTGGTCCCTGTTGGCCGTCCGCGTGCTCAGTGAATAAACTCAGGTGCTGCCGAGACAACAACATGATCTGCTCTTCCACAGTCACTTCCTGTAACATGACTGTGTCGTGTCTGTCGGGGCTGTCAGCAGAGCCAGCAGCCATGGAAGTCGAGTGAGGCACACCCTCGCCACAACGTGCTTCTTTGTTTGCGGGGGGGCACTGAAGACACCACGCTGGCGTCATTGCAAAGGAGGAAGTAAGGGTGGCAACGTGCTGCGATGCCTCCACAGCCACGTGGTCTGGGATGTCGTCGTTCAGCAGTAGCGCACGGAGTAACGCGCGGACGCCATCGCTGCGGTGGAGAATGAGCCCATTCAGCGTCGCAACGATGACACCACGCTTCTTCGTAAGCTGCTGGTTTAGCTGAGTGTCCTCCCCACCCTGAGCACGCCGCAAAAGCGGGTACAAGGCGGAGATCACAATGAACACGGGCACCGGTGCGCGCCAGCACAGGTAGAAGAATATACAGGCACAGTCACGCCGCTGGTTCTTGTTCAAATAAAACTCAGACGGTGATGCTCCCGCAACGCCTGGAATATTACTATTACTCGGAGCGAAAAGCTCACCCAGGGCGTACGTCTCTTCGTCTACGGTCTCCCCCGCCATCAGGAATATACTCGCGGCTAGCAGAACCTCCAAGCCCTGGCGAACAATGAGCTCAACTTCAGAGAAGCCACTTCCGTCAACAGTCCCGTCAGGACGGCCGGCCCCATGGATAGTTGCGTGGTACTGGGTAAGGATGCTGCGCAGAGTGGTGTAGAGAACAACCTCCCTTCCCACAGTAGGATCCGTTGTCCCACGACCCATTATTTCCTGCAAGCGGGCCACATCCTCGCGTAGGGAACTAAGTGTCGTCAAGGACATTATTAAGCACGACACCCGCCGACGGTTCCTCCTCTGGAGGCAGCACTTCAGCTATACCTTTCTTTTTTAAAATCCGTTCATGCACACCTCGAACCTCACTGTCGAGAAGTGCTTGCAGTCGCGCGTTGCTAGGGTTTTATATGGTTTGGATTAGGGCAACAACGTAATAACGTTAAACAATGAATAGTAGAAGTACAGGTAGGAAAGTGGGAGTGATGTATATCGGTTCATAATCGATTGAAACACACTTCTAAGTGCGACATTGAGGTGTTCGTACCATTGGAAATACACAACATGCCCTCTGAATCTGCGCTGAAGTTCTGAGAAATGACTCATTGACATTGTACCTGACGTGTGCTGATGAGATAGAAAGCCTACCCGTCGTATTGGTGGACACCGCGAACAGTAAACTTCGCTAATAGGGTGTATTCCCTTCCTTCTTTGGCATTGGTAGTAGGTCATCGACGATGTGGTGTGCCAGCCAGTGAGAGCGGGCTAGAGTCGGTGAGCTTCCTTGTACGCCTTTTCCTCAATGAGGAGATCTTCCACGTCCTCTGGCCACACGCGTGCTGCCCGCTCACACACGCCCTCACGATACAGCGGCTGACCTATAACCCCCGGCACGATGTCTCCAGCAGGGTCGATGGAAAACATCACCAAGTCGTCCTGCCGCTCTGCTTCCTGGAAAATCGTGGTAAGGGCTTTCCAGTATGCATAGGCGCGGCTGCGGCTGTGGTTGATGCCAAGCTCCGCTGCCACACGAGCCCCTTCAATGACTGTTGGCAACAGCTTCTCGTGCTTGAGGAGCTGGACGCCGGTGACCAGGTCACGGTAAACCTTGGGAATCGCAGCCATTGGCGCAACCGCTGGATTTAGTGGGTCAGCATCGAGCAGGAAACGCAGGACGCCTTCCTCGTCAAACCAGTCGGCAGACAGGAACTGCGTGGCGAAGCTTTCCATGCCGCACGAGGCGAACTGCGCCAGAGAGCAAAGCTCCAACAACTCCGCAACGCACTGCAACGGGAACACAAATGTGCCCGTGACGTAGTAGAAAATAGAGTCTGCGGGCACGACCTCCTCTGCAGAGCTGCCCCCAGTGCTGCCCACCGCGGCCGCGCCAGGGCGACGGCCCATCAGCTGCTTTAGCCGGCGGTGCTCGCGTGCGTGATCCGAACACCCGGGGCCGTGATCGTGGCTGCCACGGCGCCGCGCTGAAGAGGATGCTTCCCGCACCGGTGCCAAGCGCCCCTGTAGAAGCGGCAGGAAGAGCGTCCGCGTTAGCTCGCCCACCGCGACCGCCTGTGCCGCATCTGCCTGTGCGCCAGAGTGGCGGAAGTGCGCGTCCAGCTTCTTCACTACCGCAGAAGCCAGTGACCGCACCGCGGCAGTATGAGCGTAGTTTGGAAAAATGGCGCGCCCACCGAGCTTGGCCACATCGCCGAGAAAGTACCAGTCCAGGTCCTCCACGTCCTCGAGGCGGCTGAGGACCTGGTCACGCCACTGAGCGCTGATGGCGTACCAGCCGATGCGCTGCGCCGCGCGGCGGCTCGACTCCCGCACGGCGTTGAAAGCAGCTAACTCGGCTCCCAGCAGCGCGCGAACCTCCTCCGCTCGGCGGCGCGCCTCTCCAGTTACGGGAGACTGATTGGTGGCACGATCGAACAGCACATCGTCGCGGTCGAGAACGACGTTCCAGAGCAGGAACCGGGCGAATGGGGAGACCCCGAGGAGGGAGCCGGCACTGTCGTTTTCGTGACGCAGTGCCACGTATGCGCGGTGGTTGAGCTCCTCATCAACGAGGAAGTCCTCCGTCCCATGAGTGGCTGTCTTTTTTGGGTGGGAAAAGATGCGATACTCATCTAATGCGGTGCGCCGCTTTTTGGGCTCTATGAGCTGCATGTTGGTGCAGATTTCGGGGTGTGGGTGTGGGTGCTGCAGATGCACGGTGTGCCCCACGCGGACGTGCTCATACTCCTCCTCCGAACGCTTCTCGCCGTCGTAGCGTGGCAACGTCGGCAAACTCATTGTGGTGCGCTCGGCGTAAGAATAGCAGTGAAGCTCCACGTTTCGGCGAGTGTCCACCACAAGTGAGGATAGACCACCTGTCAACCTGCCCTCACTCCCTCCCTCGTCGTCGGGGAACCCTTCCTCCTCGAGGACCTTCTCGAGGACACGGCAGGTCGCGATAATGTGCCCTGCAAAGCGGACGTTCTGTTGCTCCGGAGTGAGCTCCTCCCCATCACCCCGCGAGTCAGTGGCACTGTCGCTGTTTATTCGGTTGACAGCGTCGCGTAACTTTGCCACAAAATTTGCCGTGAGAACGCGAACCTTGCTTTCGTGAAGGGCCTGTTCCTCCACGGGTAAATGTGTCTTGCCCACTTCCCAGATGACCCGTAAGTTAACCTCCAGCCGGTCGATACACCGCTGCTGCTCGCTCTCGTCACCAGTGGCGTTGGCAACAGCGAGGCACACCTTGTGAATCTCCTTCAGAAGGCGATAAAACAGTATCATGCTCACCTCCGTCCAGACGTACACGCCGAGGACGATGGACGAGTGATCAGACTGGTCAGACGCTTGGCTACAGCTGCCCACCTCGGGGGGACTATGTTCACCCTTCACTGCATCAGTAGGTGATGTGGTCGCTGACGCGGTAGGTTCCTCCTTGGCATCCGGGACCTCACCATCCCTAGCCCGCTTTAGTGCCTTAGGGGGCATGAGAAGTGAACTAATGCTGCTGCACCTGTTGTACCGCAGCTACACCTTGTCTCCTCTCGACAAATCTATAACAGTATGTATACAATTGTATAAAGATTATCTCTCTCTCTCTAGGTATAACCCACACCCTCTGCAGTGGGTTGCTTTGGGAACAGCGCCCGCTGAAGTGATGGCGTGGCTATCGCGCGTGCAGCCAGCTAGAAAAAAAAGAAAACAGGCACCGCTTTCCGGGCGAGTTGAGCGACACAACTAGTGAGTAACAGAGAGAGGTTGTCGACACGTAGAAGTGAAATAAGAGAAGCTTGTGTGCAAGGTGTGTACAGGTCGTTGACACAAAATCCGAGCACTTCACATGTATGCAGAGCAAAAGCATAGAAACACTGAATTCACTGTCCGAGTTTCCGACACATCTTGGAGTAGAATCATACAGCATGAATGGAGAAAGGGGGTGAGTACCAATATTGAGACCCCAATACGCCTCTAAAAGTCACTTGGTATTGTGCGTAGCGTGGGTGTAGAGCTTTTTTTTTAGACGAGTTAGTAGTGTTTGTGGATTTTAGTGTCTGTCAACGGTAGCTGGTGTTCTTGCTCAGCGTTTACCCATCAATGTTGCTGCTGCTCAACCGGCGGCGTCACAGACCAGCGCACTGATTGACGGCGTCGGCTCAGGTGTGTTTGACCAAGACGAGACTGTGTTTGTGTGTGAAGAAGAAAAAGAGGGCGTGTTAAATGTAGTCAGGGTTGGCGTCCTTGACATCCTGGATGAGACGGATTGGCACACCTTGGAAACCAAACTCCTCCACAATGGCGTTTTTCATCATTTCCTGCAGAGCCTTAGGGAGAAGATTGGTGTCATCCTTCGTCTGCAGCTGCACCAGAAACGTGGGTGGGCGGGTGTTCACCTGGGTGATGCGGCCCACTCTCGATACGTGGTACGGAATGATGACTGATTTCTCGAGCTTCCGCCAGAATCGCGTCAGATCGGACCGCCGCACGCGCTTGTTCCACGTCTCGTACAGCTCAAGAACCTGGTCCATCAGCAGAGTCAGGTTCATCCCTGTGTGAGCCGAGGCCACCACGGCGTTGCTGTATTTGACCTCCCGAACCTGGCGCTTGATCTTGAAGTCAATAGCCTCGGCAGTCGCGCTCTGATCCAGCACGGCGTCCCACTTGTTCGCGCACAGAAGAAAGGGGCGTCCCTCCGACGCGATTTTGTGGAGGATGGCCATGTCGTACTTGTTCGGATGACCCTCGGTCGCGTCAAAGACGACAATGACCACATGGGCAAAGCGGATTTCATTGACGGTGAGGTCATGGAGGCGACCTAGAAACTCCCTGTCTGTGCGGTAGCGCTGCCGCGTCAACCCAGCCGTGTCAATGATCTTTAGCTTCCGTCCCCTGTACATACATGGCAGCGTCACCGGGTCGCGCGTGGTGTTCGTCTCATCTGCAGCGCGATTGCGCTCAAAGCCGAGGAGGCGGTTAACAAGACTAGTCTTACCGCTGTTTGTTCGGCCCACAATGGCAACCCGAATATACCGCTCAGTGTTGTTGCGGTCGCGGATTTCCTCCATGGCTGACTCGTCGCCGCTCATCGCAAGGTCCTCAACGTCCCAGTCATTCTCCGTCTTTTTCATGGCATGGATGTTGTACATGGGCGCCAGCGCTGTCGACAGCATCTCCACACCCTCCTTCCGGCGTGCCGAGAAGGGGATGGCGTTCCCTAGGCCCAGCTTAGTGTACTCCTCCAAAACCGCCTCCTCCGCGCCCTCCGGTAGCAGATCTGTCTTGTTGACGAGCAAAAAGGTAGGCATCCGCTTCAAGGTCAAAAACTCCGCAAGTCGAAGTTCCTCGTCGGTGATGTCCTCATCCACAGCCGTGACAAAGATGGCCACGTCAGCCGTTTCAATGGTACGGAACGCCTCCTCGACAATCTTGCCGTTCACAAGCCCGGGGGTGTCGATCACAGTGAAGTGCATGTCGTCAAGCACACCATGTCCCTCGATCGTGTCGCGGGTGATGCCGTGGAAGTTTTTAACAATACTGGCCTTGTGTGGCATCGTTGGATCATTGCAGAGAATATTAAAGAGCGACGACTTCCCGCAGTTCATTCGGCCGACCACTGCAACCCGCAGTTTCTGGTCGCCGAGCAGGCGAACAACAGGAGTCCAATTGGCCACCCGCTGGCGCTCCGTCTCAGTCTTATACGTCTCCTCCATGGGGCCGGAAATATCATTGAGGTGACCTCCAGATCGCTTCGCCTCTGTGCGCCAGTCAAAGCTGAGCCCGGCGCTGATCTGCCGCCGCTTTGGCAGCGGGTTTGCCCACGACGGGCTTGAGCTGCTAGAGGCGCCGCTACTAACATTGGTAGAGCTCACAGCGCCGTGTCCAGCCGCACCCACGGATATCTGCGTTGATGCATGGCGGTGCTGGCACGAAATGAGACGGGGGACAGCACCAGTAAGCACCCCCGCACCGCGCACAAGAGATCCACTGAAGCGCCCGCGCATGTTAACGCACAACAACAAGACAACAGAGTGCAAAAACTTTTAAGAAAGGGAATAGGCCCAACGCCGTGCACACTGCAAGAGCAGCAATCAAGAACCGTCGGCGGGGGACTTCTACAATGCAGAGTATGTTACCGTTAGACGCGGCAACGTAGAGAAAATATATATGTAAGAGAGCAAACAAACCCACACAAACGCGTGTGGACAAAGTGAAAAGGACGAAAAGGGAAGAAGACAGGTATGGGTAGGAAGGATTGTTGGCATGGAAAGACGCTTCACGCCAAATTCGTAGAACAAACAGGAGCGACACCAACTGCCTCATCATTTGGATAGTACCGCTACCATTGGAGAGCACACCAGAGACTACATGCCTTTCAGACAACCTACCAAAAACCTGCACTGCAATGAAGGGGGAGGGTACGCCTGGTTAACTACCATTCTAGTGAAAGAGATATACACAATGTGTCTTGATAGATGTGCTTGTTTTGGTGAATCGTTGATAAAGAGAAGTTGGCAAAATTTAAAAAGAGAAACACAATTTGACAAGTGTTCGTGAGTCATTGTCAGGATTTTAGAAAGAAATGGACAGGACGGAAATGAAAGCGCACACACGAAAAAGTGCACCAGAAAGACTTCCAGTGATGTTTAGCGCGTGGAAACAGGCACGTCCTTCCACCCGTAGTGACCAAGGGCAGGCCCGCTCTGGACACATCGGGGGTAGACGCATTCTTCATGCCAAGCAACGACCAGGCGCAAATCCCCCTCACGCATTCAGGTACGCCTGCAGGAGCTCTGATAGGCCCTCCTTCGTGGAGTCTGTCTTCGCGCGTGGGACCCATTCATCTAATGCAGTTTTGGCGGTGTCCTTGTGACCAGGGTGCGAGTTGAGCACGGCCTGGACCAGCTCAAGCTGGGGAGCGCCCTTCCCAGCCTGCTTGCGGACTGAAGCCAGGATGGGCCGGGGGTCCGTTGGTGTGTAGCACTCAAACTCGATGAGAGCCTGCACCGCGTCCAGGTCCTCGTGGTCAAGCGCAACTAAAAAAAGGGGAGCAAGCTGGTTACGCGCGATGGCTGCAGTGGGATCGGCCATCAGCTGGAAGAGATCCTTCAGCCTGATCGAGTGTGCCTGCAGGATCGCCGTGGCAATCGTGGCCGCCAGCTGATCATCGTTCGCCAGCTTGGCGAACTTGAGGACTGTGGGCGAATCCCACCGAAGCTGAATCAGTTCCACGAAAATGTCGGTCGTGAGCTTCTCGGAGACAAAATCGGGGCTCTCCATCAAAGCTAGGAGGCCAGCCTTGTTATTCGCAACGAGGCATTCGCGTACACGATAACTAAATGTCTTCCCCATTGTGTATAGAGTGCAGTGCTATAAGGCGCGGAGATCAATGACAGCAATATGTGTCCCAGAACCAGTGAACACAGTTTCAGGATACGAATATATCGTTAATGAGTAATTGACTGACTAATTGGGTTGCTTTGTTTTCAAGAATGTTAGTACCTTTTAACCTAGGGGGACACAAAATAAATGTCGAAATGTTTCCGGAAAGCAGAGGCGTTGGTAAGATGACCAAGGTGGAGAACGGAAAGTAACGCGGAGGTGGAACGAAACGTGACAACTGCGAAGCATAGCAGCAGACTGAAGCTTCTCATGAACCACAGGGGAGCAGTGTAGGAGTTGACGACTGTACTCAAACAGGGGAATAGGAGGAGGAGAGGAGGGGGGAGAGGATTTGCACAACGCGAGACACTCGATTCAATGCCTGTGGTACTTGACACTGAGGTACTAGGATAGAACGCTGCCCTCTGTCGGGGATGAGGCACGGTGAGTGCACGTGTTCGCGGGCTCCTAGCGAAAGATTATATACCTCTTGTTGGATATTAACCGCGATGTTGATCACACGCTACCATAAAGAACAAGGACAGCCGCTGGGAAGCACACTTCCATCTATCAATATTGGTGGCCACCTAGTACTCTGAGCTGCAGTAGTTAATCAGGACGCGGGAAAGGACAGCGGGAAGGGATGCAATAATGGGACCGTACTTGGCTGTGTTTTCGTACAGGTCAAACAGAGGCACCGCAACCAGCTCCGTATCCTCACGGTACAGATTAAAGTAGACCATTGGTTCAAGGTGGACCAGGAAAACAGTACGCACCTCCTTCACGCTATTGGATGACACATGAGGGGGGACGTACGGGTACATGAGAGGCGAGAAGTTTGGCCTGTACCATTTCCCCACCACCTCACCGATGCGGAAGTAGGACGCCGCCTGGGAGGTGTGGGCGTTTGCTCCGCTGACCTCGACGATGGTGGCATTTGCTGTTCCCGCGGCCGCGCTGGCAGATCCGCCGCTGCCATCGGTAGGCACCTTACTCTCATTCAGCAGCTGCCGACCAAGCTTGCGCTGCAGACATGCCTCCTCGGTTTCGCCACGACGGCAGCGACCTCCCGGTAGGCGATAATGAAACCCTGCGGAGGATGATGCAGTCGCGCTGCCTATCTGCGGCGCATTGCCGCGCTGGCCAGCAATACTGACCGCATTCCGCGCGGAGGCTGCGCCACCCCCAGCGGCCCCCGGCCCCGTGACCTGTGGCTGCTTCATCAGAATCACGTGAGGGTGGCGGTGAAGGTGTGCAATCATGACAGCCTCCACGGACTGAACGCACTGCTCCTCCTGGCACCGCGCCTTGAGGCTCATCAGCTTCTCCAGCGGCGTCTTATGCCGCCTTGGGGCACCGCCGTCATGACCTTTCTGGTTACCCACTGCACCGTCGTGCAGCCCACCTCCAGCGGACGCTAGGGGATTCTGCACATAGTTCTCTAAGGGGTACACATCCAACTTGGCTTTCAACAGCGACATCTCACTAATGAAATTCCTTCTTGGTGACTTCTTTTTTTCTTCTTTGTATGTGTGCGGGTGTAAGTGTGTGTCATAGGAAATTTCAGTGACGTAAAAGGAGACGAGAAGGAAAGGATCAAATGACCCGAAACGGTTGGAAAGGCAACGTTTTATTTTCCTCTCTCTGTGTGTACCCATGCCATCAAATAAAAAACATCATGGTGAACGTAGTATCACAGAGAAGAGGAGGGGAAAATGCATGTCACACCTCACCGCCTCCGTTTCTCCAATAGTTCAATTTTTAATACTGACAAACGCGGAATAGTAACGAGAATGATATCGATTCCCTCTTTTCATTCTACCGAGTGCTAACTATTTTCATTATTGTTTTGAACAGGAGCCTTTCGCACTCCAAGGCTTGCTGACTTTTTTTGAAGGGACGAATGTCTTTTTGTTGTTGTCATTGACCGAACGACCGTTTTCTGTCTTTTGTCCCTCGTGACCCAACACCGCACTACTGGTAGGTCGGCGGTGGAAGGTAATAGGACAGAGAGAAGAAAAGAAAACAAGCGAAGCAAAGGAAAAAGAAAAACACGGTGACAGCATTTGAGGTACAGCTTGAGCATCCCTGAATGGGTGCACGCGCGTAGCGCCGTCGAGGGAATATCCTTCTTTTAAAGGCAAGAATACAGGAAACGACAGCACGACAGCAAAACGGAGTAAGAAGACTCCTATGGTGTACGGCATATTTGCACCAATACTATTCCCCCCATAGCTACACCGCTGATGACTCTTCTGCGGCGGGCACCTTTGTGACCTTTTCTGGCTGTCCGGGGCGGCGGAAGAGGCGGAAGATGTGAAAGTCGTCCTTTGGCGGGGACCGGTGCGGCACGGAGCCGGTTGTCTCAAAGATAATCTTGTCCACCTCCTTGGATAGGTCAATCACCTCCGCCACACGATCGGCGCCGACGAGACGGATACGCAGCACGGACTCGAATGGAATGTCGATCTGGTAGGCGTTCTGCGGGGCAACGCAGCGGTCCTCAGCGGTGACAAAGTACGAGTACAATCCCTGGAGAAGATGCAGATGCGAGACGACAAGTACAGGCGATGAGCTTGCCTGGATGTCATGGATGTGCGGCTCGAGACGCGCGTTGAATACCTGATGAATACACTCGCCGTTGGGCCACGCAGTGTAATACGGGTCGGCACGCATGGACTGGAGGGTGTTTGGCATGGTCCTACGAACGTCTGCGAGGAGCTGACCCTCGCAGTCGCCGTGGTTGAGGTCATCCAGCGTGGGGAAGTAAGACACCCGGCAATTGATGTCGCCGGTTTCGACTGGCTGCACCGGTGACTGCTGCTGCCCCACAAGACGGATTGCCTCCTCCGCAAAGTGATGGACTGTCTGTGTACAGCGCTTCGCACAGCTCGTCATTACAGTCAGCGGTTCGGGAAAGTTGATCTGCGACTTGAAATAATTGTAGAGGGCGAGACTGTACGCCCGACCGCGCTCTGTCAGCCGCGAGTTGCCCCCGATGCGGCCCGCCAACATGTCAACGTACTCACCCGCACGGGTGAGATACAGGTTTTTGGGCTTGTGGCTCAGGTTGTGGAGCATGTACGCCAGGCGTGTGGGCATCCATCCGGATATCATGTTGAGGGAGTACGTGGTGTTGTCCTCGATGCGGATGAAAGACAGGTCGCTATCAGTCACGGCACTCAATGTCTTGTACACAGCCTCGTGCTGGGCAACAATACTGTAGTACTGCTCCACGTAGTCCTCTGGAGGGTTGGTGCAGCTCTCCTTGGCCATCAGAATGTTACGGTGTACATCCTCCTTGTTGTTGTTGACAATCTCCACAAAAATAACGCGATTTTGCTTGATCCGCTGTGTGTCCTTGATGGCCCGCAGCAACGCTTGCCGCCGGGCGTACGTTGTCTGGGTCCCGTCTAGCACTGCCACGCCGTTAGTCTTGTGGACAAATTTCGTCAGGTCACGCGCAAGCTCCAGTGTCACGCGCTGTTCGACATCTAGCGCGATCGATGTGGCGATCGCAGAGGATGACTTGGCCTCGCCGCTCTCCAAGCCATCGAGGGGAGGGCGGGCGGACAGCAAGTCCTTCTCTACCCTGCGCTTGTATGTTTGGTGCGAAAAGATGTTGCACGCGAGGCCGTTCCACTGGAAATACCGGCGAATTTGCTGTGCCACGTAGCTCTTTCCTCTACCCGGGAGGCCGACCATGATCACAATCAGGGAGCCCACCATTGGTTGCGGGACCGACGAAAAGTCCGGCTGGTGCTGTGTACTTGGGCTCGAGGCACACGAGCTTGGCATCGCCGCAAACGAATCAGGGACGATCTCATCATCGTTCAAATGACCACCAAGGTATGTCAGCAGACTCTGTGCCACTTCCGAAAAGCCGTGGTCTTCTGCAACGTCGATCGCCGTCTTTCCGTCGCGCCCGCGCAGCGTGGGGTCGGCACCAAACTCGAGGAGCACCTTCACAACGGAGTGGTGGCCGTTCATGCAGGCAATGTGCAGCAGGGTGCGGTCATCATAGTCGCGGCTGTTGGGGTCACCCCCGCCATCCAACAGAATGCGCACACCTACTGCATCCCCGGAAGCGCAGAGCTGGCACAGCTCTACAACAATCATGTACATGAGGGCCGGGTCGAGCACTTCGTCCATGGTCGGACTCGCCTGATTCTCACAACCACTCGGTCCGGGGCCATTTGCGGCCGCCTCCTTCGTCCGGAGGGCCTCCAGGTAGCCGTCAATCTTTGACAGCTCCTCTTGAATCATTGCCATCTTTTGGAAGGAGATGGGCTTCTGCTTTTTGAGCGACTTCTCCGTGGTCACAACGGTCGGAAACGTCGCCAGCCCACCCGATGCCTCCGGGGACTTGGTCTCCGTCGGCTCCTCGGGGTTCTTCATTGGTAGGTATGAGACTAGATGTGTGTGGAAATATGATTGTACGTGACGATCTTTTGGATAAACCACAATAATGGTAATGTTTTTTTGTAAACGATACTGAAATAGTGCTTGTCGCACGAGCCTGTGTAATTTTCT